>JAWNZC010000149.1:177500-472500 GCA_035771165.1 Paragorgia papillata
CTTATCACGGTTCTTTTTGTAAACACAGGCAAAAGTTCGTAAATTTTCTAATGTGTTCATTTTCACTAATAGTTTACACTCCTTCAATAGTTTAAATTAGTTTAAAGTAAACAAAAAAGCATTTTCAGACCGAAAAACCTTGCAGATGTCAGTCCTCCGAGGTTCACTGTTGCTAAGTAACCAAGCGAGCAATCACATACAAGAACTGTTGATCAAGGAACCAATCAAGTGCAAGTAATTTTGCCCTGAATTACAAAAAAAAATGCCCTCTTCATTAGCCAATCATATTCAAGTAATTTTCCCCTCTATATTATTATAGTAGTTATAAATATTGTAGAAATTATAATAATTATAAATATTATAGAAATTATAATAATTATAAATATTATAGAAATTATAATAATTATAAATATTATAGAAATTATAATAATTATAAATATTATAGAAATTATAATAATTATAAATATTATAGAAATTATAATAATTATAAATATTATAGAAATTATAATAATTATAAATATTATAGAAATTATAATAATTATAAATATTATAGAAATTATAAATATTATAGAAATTATAATAATTATAAATATTATAGAAATTATAATAATTATAAATATTATAGAAATTATAAATATTATAGAAATTATAAATATTATAGAAATTATAATAATTATAAATATTATAGAAATTATAATAATTATAAATATTATAGAAATTATAATAATTATAAATATTATAGAAATTATAATAATTATAAATATTATAGAAATTATAATAATTATAAATATTATAGAAATTATAATAATTATAAATATTATAGAAATTATAATAATTATAAATATTATAGAAATTATAATAATTATAAATATTATAGAAATTATAATAATTATAAATATTATAGAAATTATAATAATTATAAATATTATAGAAATTATAATAATTATAATATTTATAATACATGTAATTAGAATAATTAGCAATATTATTATAATTATATATTTATATTTAGTATAATATATAATATTGTATTTAGTAGTTGCTCAGTACGTAGTAACTATACACTTTACTATTTTCCATATTTTCTAGTATATTTGTGAACGTCATTTCCAGAAGATATCTGGAAGATCGTTGTTTACTGGATTGCGATCTATCACTCATTTTGGCAGACCAGATTTCCACTCTTTCCTTGAATCATTGTCGACAACCATTCACCCCGAGGTACGCTCATCAAGTGTGAATTAATGACCCAATCTATTTCATGAACGATTAGCCAAAGTAAACCAAACTTATTGTCAGTTTGTTAAAATTTACCTTTCAAAAGGAAATCCAAGCAGAAAAAAATAACTGGGTTGTTTGAGAGAGTCCAAAACATAAATTCATAATAGTAAACTTGGAGTTTCACCTTGAACGTTGAAGAAATTTATTCGTCCAAAACATAAACCCACCTTTCTTTTTTCTTCCTAGGCATCTAAAATTGGTGTTTTCAGCTGTGGTCCTCCTGCCATGACAAGAGGCGTAGAAAGTGCTTGTGTAGAGTTAAATAAAACCGAAGGAGCAGCATTTATTCACCATTTCGAAAACTTTTAAGAGTCTTGAAACAATTTTGACTTGATGCTACACACGACTTCGTGGTTGTTTATTTCATTTAGCTTTGTCAGTTTTACGAGGCAGAAATGAGTAAGATAGTCCTTTTATACAGCTCAGAAAGATTTGAAGGTATTTTTCTAGTTTCTTTATTATGTTCTGCTGGTAAGTCTTTAGTTTAATAGTCATGCATGACAATAGTCTTTTTCCCTGCAGGTATGTGTTAGTTGAAGTTAGTAGTATACTGAAGTAAAAACTGCGGAAATATTATATTGTGAAAAAACGTTCGCCTGTATAAAGTAATGTAGCGGGAATTCAAACATCTAAATATTGTTTTAACAATTTAACTAGCATTCTTGAGTAAACTTATTGGTAATCAAATATCTTTGTCTCGATTTTAAGTACCACAGGAAAATATTTTTTTTATTAATCAAACTTCAACTTACAGGTAAGAATCGTTTGCAGTCATTTGCAATATACTTTTCACCAAAATGTTTGAAAGTTCGTTCTGAAATTGTTCGCAAGTTCATTGGGAAGTTCGTTAAGTTGTTTTGAACTACGTACGCATTTGATTGGCTACTAGGAACCAAATAGCCAATCAAATGCGTAGTTCAAAACGAATTTACGAACTTCCCAATGAACTTGCGAACTTCAGAACGAACTTCCAAACATTAATTTGGTGACTGACTACAAGTCTACAAAGATTAGGGGATCTGACAAGGATTAGGGGATCTGACAAGGATTAGGGGATCTCACAAGGATTAGGGGATCTCACAAGGATTAGGGGATCTCACAAACATTAGGGGATCTCACAAGGATTAGGGGATCTCACAAACATTAGGGGGTCTCACAAGGATTAGGGGATCTCACAAACATGGGATCTCACAATGATTAGGGGATCTCACAAGGATTAGGGGATCTCACAATGATTAGGGGTTCTCACAAGGATTAGGGGATCTCACAATTAGGGGATCTCACAAACATTAGGGGATCTCACAATGATTAGGGGATCTCACAAACATTAGGGGATCTCACAAGGATTAGGGGATCTTGCAAACATTAGGGGATCTCACAAGGATTAGGAGATCTCACAAAGCGACTGGGTCATCTTCAAATTTTACATTTCTATTCATTTTGAAGTGTTAAAATCAATTGTTTTAAAACTCTTCTCAGTCTCCCTCCTCAATCTCTCCGGCCATCGATGTCGATCTCTGTTGCCTTGGAAACTATATTTCTAAAGTATACCGCTGATCACCAAACTACAGGCACTTCAAGATGGCGGACGAAAATGACAAATGGACATTTCTTCTGACATTAGTTCGACAGTAAGTTTTTAAAACAAACAATTTGATATCAGAGCGTTAGATATGTCAGATGAATATCTCTTTGATTGATGTATATTTATAAAATGTCTTCTTATAGCGGCGAAACGTCTGAAAATCGGTACAGAATCATTCAAGGTATTAAACGTGAATATTGAATTAAGATTAATCATTCTTCATTAGATTGATTTGTTTCTAAAACTTGTCATAGGGCAGAAAGATACCGTGTTAAACGAAGAAGGAAAAGAACAGGTTAGACTTGTGTCCAAAAGATTAAAAGATGAGAATTTTACAAGAGTATTCAGCAGTGATTTGCAGAGAGCATTGAAGGTAAATTGATTTAAATTTTGATTGAATTAACATTGCTTTTTTTTCTCACACACCCCCCCCCCCCCCCCTAAACTAAGCCAAGTGTCACATGGTCTTTATATTCTTTACTAATCAGACAGCAGAAGGAATTTGCCAATGGAACACATTTTGCAAGGACATCAAGATTTGTGAAGAACCTCTGTTACGTGAAAGGGTAATAAAGAATAATTATTATGTTCTGGGGTTGAACCAAACCTCAGTATGTTTTATTGCTAAACAATTAAAAACCTCCATGGGGGGGGGGGGGGGGGGGTGGCAGAGAGCAGGCAAGGGACCTATCACCAACATTATCATCTTGTCCATGTTGTGTTTTAATAGAGCTATGGCACAGCTGAAGGCCGACCTTGCACAGAGCTCAAGAAATTATCTCAACAAGGCAAGATACCAGAGGGAGCTGAGACATTGCAAGAAATAGACAATAGAGCAGCAAAGTTCTTTAAAAGACTGCTAGAAGAACTCACCAGTAATCAATCAAAAAAAAAACATTGCTCAGAAGTTGAATCTAATGTGGCTACAGGACCCAATCAACCCAGTGAATCACATTGCTCAGGAGTAGAGCCTAGTAGTATGGACGACAATGTAGCTGTACATGTGTTGCTAGTTTCCCATGGTGGATGGATCCGAAGTTTAGTGAAATATTTTGCAAAAGACTTACCCAGTCAATTTCCCATGGAAAAACACAAACTTGCACGTCAAATCAGTCCTAACACTGGACTATCTGCTTTTAAATTCACAATGAACAATGAAAAAATACAAAACTTAGAATGCTTACAATTTTATGATAAGTCGCATTTAAATTAAGTTATGCATGTATACTGATGGAAACATAAATTATTGCAGTCACTAGTCAGTGTGAAATTACAGTTGATTCTTTTGACAACTCTGATAAGTGACTAGCCTCCTCTACAGGCAACTCTTTTGGGCCCTCGCTTTTGATCAGGGGACATGTGGCATTTGTGTGAGCGGAGGAGGCTAATAAGTGACCAGACTTCAGTTTAGCAAACATCACTCGTTCATGGCCTGAAAAGGCATCTAAGGTTGGATTTTATATATTGGCTTGAGTCTAGACTACTGGTCTACACACGGAAGTGTTGATGCTACAAATAAATGTCTGTTAAATTGCTGTAGTAATGTTGTACATCATTTATAACCAGCTTGGACCACTTTGAAAGTTTTTCTTTTATTGTCCAGGAGTACAGTGGTGCCCCAAGGTAGATAATTCATGGACCTTTGATCTTAGTCAACCCCATATTAAAATGACAGCTGACTTGCTTTGACTGCTTGATATTCAGCAGTAATATTTAAAATTGAGCAGATCTAAAAAGAGTAATAATAACTAGACATTTTATACAAAGAAAAGACAATGGCTTTCACCTTTGGTAGGTTTTATCAATGTACAATACACTAGAATCTGTTATTATAACCGTACAGTACCAAATATATTCAGATTACTGTAGTTCAGAGTAATTCTCTTATACACACGTACACCATTGGTTTTCACCTGTTTAAATTTTGCTCTAACTGACTTTAATTCTAATATCAAGTCCTTTGTGGTATCACTCCAGTTTTGAGACAATAGTTTCCACAGAGATTCTAATTTGGGTTTCACTCTAAAAGAAAACAATTCAGTGCAGACCACATCATAAATGGATGCCAGCTTTATTTGCCAGCTTATCTTTAATGTGCATAATTTATTTCACCTTAGGAGCAAGTTTCAATACAGTAGAGTGCACCCACAAGACTATAAAATCAAATGTATGAACAAAAACAAATCTAACCTGCCATAGTCCTGTTCATTTGATTCACAGCAAACTAGCCACGTTGAAACAAAACCTTTATAAAAACCAACCTAAAATAAATGTACCATAATCTCACACACACACAACACCCCTGACACTGTCTAATGCCAGATGATTTTACTCATCAAAGGGAGAACCCTCAGACATCTTAGGCAGCGATGAGGGTACAACATCAGACGAGTGGTGTCCGTTAATAAACTGCATTCTAACCATCAACTGACAGCTCAACCCTCTTACTCACAATATCTTTTAGTGTAATATCATCATGGACAAAAGATTGTCCATGACAAGGAGTAGCCTGGTCTACAAGGGGGGGGGGGGGGGGGGGGGTGAGAGGTGGTGGGTTAGGCACTGAACTAATACCCTATCCATACTGTGATTGCTATTTGTTATTTAAATGATATTCCTTTCGACCTGTCAGAAAGCTTACCTCTGCCCCCAATTCATTTCCTTTCTGCATACCAATTCCAAATCCTTCCTGCCAACCATTTATTTTTCCCTCTTCAAAACCATCCTGGTAACCTTGTTTTTGACAACTAATAATTAACAAAATAATACTGTAGAGTAAGACAAGAAATAGCTTTATTCACATATATAGCTCTTTTTTGTTTCAACTTACTCTTCCTCGAAGAAAATCACAGATTCAAATAAATCATCTTCCCGTGAAGCCATTAACAAGAATTTAAATACCAAATACCAAGAAATAAATAAAGGATAATAAAGGATAACAAAGAATACCAAGGGATATCAAAGAATTACAAGGGATAACAAAGAATAACAAGGGATAACGAAAAATAACAAGGACAACGAAGAATTACAAGGGATAACGAAGAAACCAAGGGATAACGAAGAATAACAAGGGATAACGAAGAATAACGAGGGATAACAAAGAATAACGAGGGAGAACAAAGAATAAAAGGGGAATCACAGAAATTTAGGGAACTCGCAGAATTTAAAGGATATCAGAGAACTTTAGGGATATTACAGAACTATAGGGATATCACAGAATTTTAGGGATATCGAAGAAATTAATGGATCTCACAGAATGTTAGGGACTTCAGAGAAGTTTAGGGATCGCTGTTGCAGTTCATTTTCAATGTAAAATCGAAAGGAAAAAGAGGTTTTGCAATATTTTTGGTGAAATTCTTTCTCTTTTCTCGAAGAATACTGTACGAATTGATTTCAAATATGGTGGACTATAGTAAATGGGACCACATTGAGGTGTGTAGTTTGTTAATTTTTCTCTACTGGTCGGGAAAGTTCGTTGAATGGTAACAGAAGTATGGCAATCAAATTGGGAGATGTTTCATGACGTGAAATTTTCATTTATTTATTTATTTATTTGAATGTTTAGGTAAGTGATGATGAAGATGAAACTCATCCTAATATTGATACACCAAGTTTATTTCGTTGGAGACATCAAGCTAGAGTTGAAAAAATGGACGAAATAAAGAAAGAAAGAGAGACTGTAGATAAACAAGCCAAAGGGTAAATAAATGAATGAATTATATTTATATGGAATATCGCAGAATAAAACATCTTGAAAAACGCAATATATACATCTAAAGAATACACAAAGATAAAAATTGCTTTGTGTTTCCTTTTTATATCATATGTATTGCATTTTTAGTATGTTTTCTGAGTGTGAAATACATGTACAGTACCGCTGAGCTAGTATTTGTAGTATACAAGTGTAAAATGTATACATGTAAGTACATGCATCAGACATACAATGTTGTGAGGACTAGCTTATCTGCTTTCAACTGAACAAGGCTGCTTATACAACTACATACCATACCATATGACCACACCATACGACCACACTATACAACCACACTATACGACCACTCTATTAAACCACACTATACAACCACACCATACGACCACACCATATGATACAACCACACCATATAACCACACCATCCACAACTGAGCTGAGCTGTACTGAGCTGAGCTATACATGCTGAGCTGGGCTGTACTGAGCTGTACTGAGCTTAGCTATACTGTACTGAGCTGTACTGAGCTTAGCTATACTGTGCTGAGCTGTACTGTACTGAGATGAGCTGTACTGAGCTGTACTGTACTGTACTGAGATGAGCTGTACTGAGCTGTACTGTACTGAACTGAGATGAGCTGTACTGTACTGTACTGTACTGTACTGAACTGTACTGTACTGAGCTGTACTGTACTGTACTGAACTGTACTGTACTGTACTGTACTGAGCTGTACTGTACTGAGCTGTACTGAGCTGTACTGAACTGAGATGAGCTGTACTGTACTGTACTGAACTGTACTGTACTGAGCTGTACTGTACTGTACTGTACTGTACTGAACTGTACTGTACTGTACTGAGCTGTACTGAGCTGTACTGAGCTGTACTGAGCTGTACTGTACTGAACTGAGATGAGCTGTACTGTACTGTACTGAACTGTACTGTACTGAGCTGTACTGTACTGTACTGTACTGTACTGTACTGAACTGTACTGTACTGTACTGAACTGTACTGTACTGTACTGTACTGAGATGAGCTGTACTGAGCTGAGCTGTACTGAGCTGAGCTATACACCATATGACCATACCATCCAATACAGCCACACCAGCTCATGCAACTGTACCAGCCTATACAATTACACCATCTGATATGACCACACAAACCCAGAAGACCACACTACAGTAGCTAAGATAGTAAGATATTTTAAACAATCTTTACAATGTGTTGATGGATTTTATTTTAGTTTCAAGAGTAAACTACATGAAGTACAGGGAAAGTTGAAAGAAGTTGGATTAACAGGGAATAAAGAAGAAATAGAAAAATATGAAAAGCAACTCAAAGAAATTGAGGAACAGGTAGAAAAAAGATAAATTATAATATTGTTTATTACAGTAGATGGGTGAATGCCTACCCTTTGGGGACTATTGTTGTTATGCCATGTACTGTGTAAATTAGGGAGTGCGTGCTGTCCATGTGGGCTTGGGTTACTTTTGCAGGCAATCAATGGGACCAATAAACACCTCAATAGAAAATGTAGGACACACAGTATACTGTATTAAAAGTACAGTCAATGAAACTGCTAGACAGCTACAGAGGAATATTATATGATACAGATATCTTATTAGTCAAGCTCAGTAATAGTGTACAGTAGAGTACAGTAGCTAGTGTAGATATTTGATAATTCTGACATTACATTGTTTATTAGGAAAAACATTTTAAAGAAAAAGAATTGGAAATTTCAAAGAAGGAAAGGGTAAGAAGATCACAAAATGCATTTTTACAATTTTAGTCCAAATGATCTCCAATACAAAATGCAGTGTGACCTTTTAGATGAAAACTCACCACCATCTTGACAAATCAAGATACCAACATTTTTAATAAGTTGTTCATTATTTTGTTCAACTATTAATCATTGCAGTTACAACCATGGAATGTTGACACTCTAAGCAAAGAAGGCTTTAATAAAACTGTATGTATAATTAGCTTGTTTTAAAATAATTAAGATATATACAATAATCAATATAATTATATAAATATTATTAATATAATTATATACAGTATAATTATATAATTATACAGTACCATTTATGAATGTGCTATGTACATACCATTTATTTTTATGTTTTTATTTATTATTTTGAAAGATTATCAACAAACCAAAAGAAAAGAAAGAAGAAATATTGACTGAAGATGAAAAATGGAAAAGATCTGTAAGCAATAGTTTTTTGTTTTAGCAAAATACCTACTAAGTACAACTACCGGTAGTTACAAATTTAGTTACAAACTAGAAAAAAGTTGTAACAAACCCTAGTTGAGAAATGCTACATTATTTTTTTAGCAACACTTCATGGACAAATATGAGAAAGAAATTAAGAAATTTGGAATGCTTCGTGAGTATCATGATTGTAAAGAATACTTACTGCAGAATATTCACTTGGTTTCTGAAGACACAGCAAATTATCTCACTCTGTGGTGCGTTAACCTTGAAGTTGAAGAGGTACAACAAATTTTTCTGCTACCTTTCAAATTAAATATTCATAAGTGATGTCTAATACATGTAGAATAATTTGTTAAAGGTGTGGGCATTCTTTTGTATCAGACAGTACAGTACAATAATAAAAAATGTCCATTTTTGGCCATCTCAGCACTCCATATAAATTAATTGTTTTACAAGTCAAATTTTTAGAATTGATGTCAAAATGAAATTTGGGTTTTGTTTTTCAGAAACATGACTTGATGAAAAGAGTTTCACATCAGACCATCATTATGCAGTATTTACTTGAGCTAAGCAAGACTCTTGAAGCCAGTCCTCCTCAAACAGTTAGTGTATTTTTTTCAAGGTAAAGAAACAGTTTTTGTTTTTCTCTTGTACAGACAACAACAACAACACTCGGCCTTTTACAGCCATTTTCCTGACTTACGCAGGGATTAGTCAGTGGCTTCCCACAGCAGTTTCTTTGACACTTAATACTCTTGTGCATTATATCCTCCCGAAGCATACACTGGCAAGGAGAGCAAGGTCCATAAATGGTGAGGACCCTCATCTCCACCCTGATCTTTGCTTCTCTCAGTCACTTCAACATCATTGGGGGTACAGCACATGTACATGTACCAATTCAAAAGTAATCATTTCTAGTATCATCTATTAATAATTGTCTGTGTTTGTTTTAGAATGGGCAAAGCCAAGACTGATTTCACAGATTATATTCAAGCTTTTGAAGATGAGTTGTCATCATTTATTAAACGTGTAGAAGATCGAGCCAAAGCCAGAATTGAAAAAGCCAAACAAGAAGCTGAAGAGGTATGGAAGAGAGAACAATATCAACCTGGAGTTTTGCTAACTACCAAGCAATATAATATTTATACTGCAAGATGGATACTTAAACAGTTAAAGAATATTATATTGAAAATACAAAACAGTGGTGGGGTCCAGAGGGGTTGAAATTGAATCATGTTTTTGTATTATTTTGAGTCTATACTAGGGTACCTATTTTTATTTTTTAGGAAGAAAGATTAGAAAGAGAACAAAGACTTGGACCTGGGGGACTGGATCCAGTTGAAGTATTTGAATCATTGCCTGAGGTAAGATGATGATAATTATTATAATACATGTACCGGTATACTTTTCCTAAGGTTCAAATTTACTTGGTCACTTCTCTTGATACCAAGATGACACTTTAGTGCGTCACTTTGGGAAGCACAGGTGGTGTGTGAGCACTGTTAGGGCACAGCTGCCTTTCACCAAGAGTTAAGCATGGTTAGATGGGGTTAGTACTTGGATGGGTGACCATCTGGGAATAACCCTGTTCTCGAGCTTGGACCATGTGAGTACACTGAGTTTAGTTGGTCTCCTGTGCTTTTTCACCGGGTTCTCCTCCCTCCACAAAATCAACACCAGCTGGGATAGGAGTGGCACCCACCCAGCCAAAAAGATAGAGCCTTCTGACTACCTCAAGACTGTGGTTGACCAACCACCACCAGTGTGTCATTTCTTACTAGAAAGATATTTGGTAATTATTTTCCTAAATTATCCATTTTTAGGCTGTTCAGGAGTGTTTTGAGAAGAAAGACATACCAATGTTACAGAAAGTTTTAGGCACTTTGCCTGATGAGGAAGCCCGCTACCACCTGAAACGATGTGTAGATTCAGGTTTATGGATCCCAAGTGCTAAAGATCTAGAGAAACAAACTGAAGGAAATGGAATGGAAGGAAATGGAACAGAAGAAGAAGTTTATGAAAAAGTGGATGATGGACAGTAAAAGACAATTATATTATTATCTACTTATATATTAGCTGACAATATTTAAATGGTCATCAGGCTGTGGTGACAGTATTGGTACAGTAATGTATTTATAACCTGATGCAAGCATAAGTGTTTGCATCAGATTAACAGAAACACAGCCTAGGCAACTAACCAACCAATCACAGCATGTATATGCATATGCAATAATATTTGTTGCTGACCAAAGGCATAATACATAAAAAAGATTAGACAGGTTTTGTCATGAACATAACATACAGTACAAAAATACATTACCACTAACCAGTATTCATTTAATTGGCTCTGACAGACAACAGACTACTTAATACAGTAAGTACTGTTAACCAAATTGACTATTGCTGAATTTTAATGTTATTCACAAGGACAAGTGACAGTTTTCCTTCTACCCCTGGTGGTGGTGGTGGTGTGTGGGGGGGGGGGGGGGGACATAACTTCAAGGCATTTTTAATTTTGAGGGGGAAACCCTTCAGTACAGTACAGCATACTGTGTTTCAATTTGGCTAGCTCAGGTCAACTTGTGAAGTTTTGACAGACAATCAAGATGAAGGTAATTACAAAAGCTGTTCATCAAGCTACATGTAATGTAAAAGAAGTTGATATCAGCTGTCTCAGTGAATTAAAAACAATACATTTCAATAAAATTATTTTATTTCTTGTAAGATTCCCATGAAATTAAATACTACATGTAATGTTATTTGCAAAGTCTCACTATTTCCCTGACTGTTTTTCTCTATGACTACATGTAAAAAATATAAAGTACAAGTATGCATGTTTGTGTAATTAGTAGACTAGTTGAATGGAAAATTAACTGTAGCCATCATTTTCTTCATTTTCTGGCAATATCATAGTTATCCTCAAACCATTGACATGTTTCTTGCAATGCTGAAAAAGAAACAGAGAATGGAGAAAAATGGAATTTAAAGGGTATGTAATGAACAACCTATACAACTGCATCTGCATGGTCACATGTCAAATTAATCATGATGAGGGCCTGGGAGGGGGGTACTCTGGCAATTTTTGGGTAGGGGTGTGCCACTGCATCCTCAAAATCCTGACCCTATCCCAGACTTAAAAAGGCAATTTTCCATACCCTATCCTAGACCTTATATGGATTGGCAGGAGTATGATCAGCATCCATACTCTATCTCAGACCAAAATATGCACCCTATTGCTGACCAAAATAGACAATTTGTATACCCTATCCCAGAACCCAGAGCTTGAAAACCATACGTATCCTATAGGGATGCACACGCCCATATCCCTTATTAGTTATATACATGAGTACTGCCCCCCCCCCCTCTCCACCCCTGGGGATGAGGGTCACATGTAACCATAGTTATTCTAAACATGGTTTGGAAACCCGGCAAACTTCAAAGCGGTCAACAATCAAGCTACGATTCATGTTGAAAGGTACACGAAGGTGCACAAATCCTTTGTTTTAGGTTTATTAATATTTAAACAGTACGGTTGAGCGATTCAACCCAAACATTGCTATTGGATGATTGCTTCATTATACAGAAAACACAATATGTTCAGTAACCGTGAAAGTGCACACATTTCCATAAACCTGAACAAAAACATAAAACAATGACTTTTGTTGAGCTTCCAAACCATGTTTCTATTAACTATGATGTAACACAAAGAAACATTTTTTTCAAGCAATGGCAATGTACAGTACCTTGTTTGATATCAGTGAACTCAAAGTCTGGTCTGTATTTCCTCAATTTAGCATTACTAGCAGTTTTCTTAAACTGACCATCAGATTTAGAAGTATCATACTGATAAAGATGTTAAGGTCAAACAACAAATCACTAGTTGCACTAGCTATACTAACAGTGGAACCTCTCCAAATGACCAGCTCTCATAGTAGTCCACAACCTTTGCAAGTTTCCATAAATTTAATTTCTTGGTCAATGCAAGAAGCTTTAATATAATTAGTTGTTCAAGGATACAGTTAATTCTCCATTAAATTTCATAGCTTCGACAATCATTTCTACAGCTTGTTTGATCGATATTTCATCCTCTTCTCCAACAGACAATATGATTGGAGAAGGTTCACGATATTCTCGTAAAACCCAGATCATTAGTCTGGCAAGATCCTGAAAAAAAACAAAAATGCAGTACACTGTATATTATATACAGTAAATGAAAAAAATAGCTGGGTTTGATCAATGCATGTATAATAATAATGTACTACCAATGAATAAATAAACTGTCGCCTGGCTTTCCCAGTACCCCATACTACAAACGGCTCGCCTTCTTCTACAATAAAAAATCAAATAAAACATTAGAAATGACATTGAATTTCTAAAGGGAGAAACCCTCAGACATCCTAGACAGCAATGACTTCTGGAATATTTATAGTTATGTTTTAATGATCTTACTTTTTGCATGATAAATCTTGTTGATAAGACCCGGAATAACATGACCATCTTCTAAATTAAAATTATCATATGGACCAAAGACATTGGTTGGAATAACACTTGTGAAATTACAGCCATGTTGTTGGTGATATGCTCTGGAAAAAAATAAACAACATTAAATGAACATTGCTATGAATTCAAACCTCAACAACTGTACAATCAAAATCTGATATTTTTTCCACTTAGTAAATTATTATTACAGTAATAACTTATCTAGTACTCACTTATTCTGTATATCAATCAAACGCTTGGCATAGGAATAACCAAAATTTGAGTCATGGGGAGGACCATTATGAACCATTGTTTCATCAATAGGATAGGTGGTCTTATCTGGGAAAATACACGTTGACAAACAAGACACACACTTTTCAACCTAAAATAAGAAAGATCAAGTTGAATTACAGTACAGTACAGTATTACAGTACAGTATAGTATATTGCAGTACAGTACACTACAGGATAGTGCAGTACACTACAGTATAGTGCAGTACAGTGCAATGCAGTACAGCACAGCACACTACAGTGCAGTAAAGTGCAGTACTGAGCTAGTATACTTACAGTGCAGTGCCATGCAGTATAGTACTGTACCACAGAAGATTATTCTGGTTGTATTACAACACAGTGACAATGATACTGCATAATACATTAATTGTACCTTGTATTCAAAACAGCAATGGAGAACATTGTCATTTATCAAAATATTGTTTCTCTAAAAGAAGAAACAAACAACATTACACAATAAATCCAAATCCCTTTATTATGATTAATTTGCAAACATGAAAGAGAGTTTTTAACTAACCAGAAAGTCTAGGTTATATTTTAAATTCTTGAACAGTCCTCCAACCATAGCAGCAAGATGAATCACATGAGTTGGCTCGTATTTTTCAAATATAGCTTTAGTTGCTTCTCTGTTGCTGCAAAAATGACATTGGTTTGAAGTAATCAAGTCAAGAAAGTAATCATTATTGATTAGTTATGTAATTAACGGTAACAAGTGGCTGGTCTTGGAGAGAAAATGTTTGAAATACTGTAGCATGCAGTAAAGCATTATGAAGTATAATATATACCATAAATCTCCATCTTTTGATGTCAAGAATACCCATTGCTCATTTTCTCTTCTCTCTTCAGTCTCAGCAATCTTTCTCACAGCTTGTCCAACCAAACCACTGCCACCAGTCACCAGAATAACTCTCTTCTCAGCCATAATGATCTGCTGTAGTTCACTAGAAATAAGTTAATTTTAAAACACTCATTTCTATCCAACTAACTAGCAATAGTTTACACTAAAACTGCCCCTGGCTGCAATCAAAAAGGCCTTGCTGGGGGTTATAATTAAATTGTTACAGCTGGTTGGCTCTTTAAAATGCTAAAAATGATAGTGACATATTGTTCAATGACCACACCTGTATGTAGTACTGGTTGTTTTAACAGATATATTATTAACATCTGACTATTATGCCCTATAGCTACATATTATTATAGGTTATACACTACATCTTATAATATATAAATATTATATAACCCCTGCTGGAAGGCCTGTGTAGTTGTGAAATGCCCAATATTACTTAATTATAAATTATATAGATGCCTAAATATACTATACAGTATGCTATATGCTATAGCAGCCAGCAGAAGTAATTCAAAAAGAGCAATAATAAAATAATTTTAAAACAATACCTGTCAATATTACAACCCCACTAAACAGGTCATAGAGTGAGAGTAAAATATCTGTACATCTCCTAAAATATCTTATTTGTACATGTACTATACTACAAAATAGTATATTATTTAGTTTATATAAACAGTAATAACTTTCTATATTTAAACCAAAATACATATATATCAACAACTATGCTTCAATACTCAAAAATGTATTCTGTCTAAAACCAGACAAGTTGGTAAATTTTCTATGATCTTATAATATGCCGCCCTCTCCCCCTCTTGGCTTTTAAAACTGGACAGGAACGAGTTTAATAAATATGAAGAAATATTCCTACCTCTATATCAGTTTAAGATCTAAATATTTAGTAGATTAGTATTGACTTTAGTAGAGTTGTGGCCTCTAAACACTATTAATAAGTCTGTACTGCACGCGATCTCACGATTCATGGGAACAATATAATGTCATTAATTTGATACATTTTAAATTGTGCCACGTGTCCTCTTGAAATATCATAACTTTTCCTGCCTTACCTTCTCACTTTTTGATCCACAACTTACAAACTTAGATAAACCATATATATACCAAGCAAATGCCAACATTATTTATTTATATCCATTTTACTGAATATACAAATAAACATTATTGGCTCGGGCTCATTTCGGAAAGATACGGAGAAAGCCGAAGATGCATTAGCAGCAAAAACTGTCACGGAAACTTTGAATTGAAATTAGAAAAAATAATCACAACTATAATTTAAGTTTTTTAATTTATCTGTTTTATTTTCTTTGCGTAGAGTATGTCTACATAAAAGAAATTAGATATTTTATTTTTATCTGTACCAAACATTTCTCGTCGGAAACGATCGTTTTACTTTCGTATTTGCTGACCCTCTCTCTCCCCCCCTGGAATATCGTGGGCGGAGTCCAGTACCCAGAATGCATTAGTGTCTGATCAAGATGGCGACGTCAAGCACAATAACAACAGGTGAGAAAATTCGAAGTATTTTCTTTGTTTTTACGTCCGAGAGTGAGCAGAAAGCAATTAATCTTAGCTTGAAACTAAGAACTGTCCTGTAGCTCAGAAGTAGTGAAAATAGTTCTTAAAATTAATTGATTTAAGGAGATTTTGAAGTGAAATTAAAACTGCTTTCAATTTTAAGTATTCATATTTACGTCATTTGAAATGAAGGACCTGCATTGAAAGCAATTTGAATGCGGAAGTTATTGGGTTTTTCAAGGAATAGTTTTAAGATTATTAAGACGACTTCAAGTCATTTCATGTATTTGCTAACTTTAATACAAAGAAACGCCTTGATATACTGAATGCCAACCACTCCAAACCACTCCAACCAGTAAAGGATAGAATAGAATAATAATTTATTTAACTACGTTTTGCCTATGAGCTATTAAAGCTCGTTCAAAATACATTGTGAGAATTGTATTATATACATTACACTGCATTGCGTTGCATTACACTGCATTGCATTACACTGCATTGTGTTGCATTATATTGCATTGTATTGCATTATATTGCATTGTATTACATCACATTACATTGCATTACATTACACATTATATATATAGATAGTATTGCTAAAATACAATATTGTTGAGCAATTAAGTGAAAAGGTGGTAAACTGCTGAGAATAGTTTTGATAATGAAATACTGAAGGGCTGCACTCTAAACATCAATATTCCTTCACTACTATCTCTCTTCATTCTGTTTTTCTCAGGAGAATCGGATCAGTATAAATCACGTGTTCTCACAGGTGATTTACCTGAAGGTTTTTTACAACTTGATGAGAACAGAACAACTCATGGTTCAACTGGTATGGTGCAACCATTGCATCAACAATATCCATCTAATGTTCCCATGCAACTTGTAAAGAGACTGAGTGTTACTGTAATTCAGGTATAATTATCATCTAAAATACTGCATTGGATTGATAGGACATATTAAGGGTGGTGAGGGGGGGGGGGGGTATATGGTCTAGAATACTGCATTGGATTGATAGGACATATTAAGGGTGGTGAGGGGGGGGGGTATATGGTCTAGAATACTGCATTGGATTGATAGGACATATTAAGGGGGGGGCATATACATGTAGGCACCCTCGTAATATTTCTAATGAAGGGGTTAATTCCTCTTCCCTATATCTTTGAAGATGGGTCCAAAAAAGACCTAAAACTGGTGGGAGAGTCAAAATATACTTTGTACAAAATATACAGGTATCTTTGAATAACTTTGAAGTATGCCACTGCATTTCCCAATCAGGGCTCAAACTTTGCACTTGTGTGTATGTATGTTGCCTATTGTAGGTCCTTGTTATGAGCTGGCCTAAGCCGTTATCAAAATTTGAGAATTATAGAATTGTGAATGAAATCAAAGAGTCATTTAATCATGAGTAATCATGTTTTCCAAAATTTTAGGCCAAACTTGCAAAAAATTATGGTCTCACAAGAATGGATCCATATTGTCGATTAAGAGTTGGTCATCATGTCTTTGAGACACCGACAGCAACAAGGGGCTCCATTAATCCACGCTGGAATAAAACTGTAACATGGTGTGTAGCTTACATTATAGTTATGATAATAATTCATGAAAAATAATCAAAAGTAATAATTAAAATAAATGATCACAAGTAAATGTCTCCACTTTCAATGATTAGAAATAAGTTTTATTAATAATCTTAAAGTGTTTATGAAATGAAAATTAAGTTTGTCTTATTTGAAAGTACTTTTAAAATGACAAAGTAACACCTTTTGCAGTTTTTTGTTTCCTTACTTTGTTTTTAAGATATCACAGTTTGTTTTATAAGCGAAACTAACCAGTGACGTCACGACGTGCATAATGACTTACCGGGAAAGGTTATATATCTTTGCTATTATCAGACGGAATCACTTCTAAGCAGTTGTGTGTGTGTTCTTCCCTTACAACAACAAAAGTATACATTCTCAACTGATTTCGTTTAATAATAGCAAAGATATATAACCTTTCCCAGTAAGTCATTATGCACGTTGTGATGTCACTGGTTAGTTTCACATATAAAACAAACTGAAATATCTCAACAACGAAGCAATGAAACAAAAAACGGCAAAAGATGTTACTTTGTCATTTTAAAAGTACTTTCAAATAAGACAAACTTAATTTTCGTTTCATAAACACTTTAACAAATATGAGACCAATAAATTGGTCATTAAATTTGAGTTCTGCCTTTCTGCCTGTATTTATCGATCTATCATTCATGTACAATAACCATTTCTGTATCTTTTGGGTTTGTTTTTTTCTTTTCTGTTTAGTCCTGTAATGCAAGGTGTCAACTCAGTTTATATTGAAATATACGATGAAGTAAGTTTTTAAGTACAAATACTGGTACACTTTTTATAGTTTTATTTACCACTACAATTGCATTATTTTATTCACTCATTTTTTAGTGTTCATTTTCGGCTGATTCTCAAATTGCGTGGGGGCTTGTGAAAATAAATGATGATGTTTTAAACGGAGAGACTAGCGATAATTGGTATCCTTTAAGTGGAAAACAAGGACAGGACAAAGAAGGAATGATCAATATTATTTTGTCTTCCAGGGTGAGTAGATTACGGTATGAATACTGTAATGAATTCATTCCTGCTTGAGCTGGCCAAAAACGGTTCTTTTATTGATGGTCTTACTCTGTCTAACACCAGACAATTTTACTCATCAAAGCAAGAACCTTTGGACATCTTAGGCAGCAATGGCTTAACATTGACCATTTGTTATTTATTAAGGAAACAACTGAACCAATTCCAACAGCTCCAGTTATGATATTCCCTCAAAGTTACACAACAGTTCCACATCAAATGTATTTTCCACCATCACCTATGCCATATGTTGTCCCTCAGCAGGCCCCTCCTCATCAACAGGGCCCTCCTCATCAACAGGGCCACCCAGCTCATCCTGCCCCTGCCCCACTACAGATCCAGAAAAAAGATGTTCAGAACATCAAAGACATGTTCCCTGATATGGACGAGGAAGTCATCAGGTCTGTTCTTGAGGCTAGTGGTGGTAATGTTGATGCAGCTCTCAATCATTTGCTTAGCATGAATGAAAAATAAGTTGTGGAAATTGAGAACATTGTTTTAAAAAACCCTTTTCTCTAAGAATTGGGAACAGAATTGTGAAACTTTGATGTGTTAAAACAAAAAAAAACATGTCTGTTCTGGCAACAGCTGTCAGAATTGATTTTTTTTTTAAATAATCCATGATTTAGATTAGATGATGTTTTTGTGTCAAGCATATTTACCAACTATGGACCTAGACTTTGGCATGCAAAATTAATGTATGGGGTTTCAACCAATCAGAATTTAGAAATGGGAATACATTTTCAATAAATAATAATTATTTGCATCAGGCTTGATACTCGACTGTTTGCTTAGGGTAGAGAGAAATTTGATGCAAGCGTTATTGAAATATTTTTTGCTGATTATTAAGTCATTAAGACAGCATGTCTTGGCAGTGATTATGTAAATTTGTTAATTATTTTATGCAGATATTCAAACTTAAAATCCTATTGGCTGTTTTTGTTTAATTATGATTTATTAAAATTATATAATTATGTATGATACTGTGTAGTTATAAGAATGTTGGGATACATTGTAGAATGAGCTTTAATTAAAGTAGTCTAGATATTATTGTCTTAAAATAATCTTCCAGTAAGTACAATAAATTTGTTTATGCACAAAATAAAATAAAATTGTGTTTTGGTTTCGTGATTATTGCGTGGCCGTCGCGCGTGATCTGGTCACGTGGTTTCATAATTTCTGCAAAATGGCGCCCAAGAGGGAGTTTTGAAACTGGAAAACTTTTTACCAAAGTTGAAGGACTTCAGGATGATATTGTGTAGATTTTTATTATTATTAAGCTTAACTGGGAATGGACTGGGATGTGGAAGAACTTCTGGTGAAGGGTGAGAACGGTAAGTCTAAATAAAAATTCTTTAAAAACAGATTCAGGGATTGGTGAAACAAAGTTGAGGGAATTAAATCACAGTTTTCGGAACATTTAGCCGATTTAAACCGACAGTAAGGATAAATTGTGAAGCTTTTAGGCCGTTATTTCGAGAAATTGCTTTAGAAGAAGGTGTAAATTATGAAATATCTTGTTTTGAAAGCAATGCGGTCGTCCACTTCTAAAACGACATATTTTAAAGGCAGTGTAAATAGTGTTGTTTTCAGGTATGTATTAAAGTATGTTAATAATTATTTACTTTATTTAATATACCTACTTATTAAATTAGGCAAAGCTTATTGTTTATATTGCTAAATATTTGAATAAATAATTTACATACTAAAGTTATACAATAAAGAGATGAAATAGCAAATATGTAAAGTGTAAATATGAATTTGCATGTATTGATTGCAATTTGATGCAAGGAAAGGCCAAAAATTAACACAAAGTAAGACAAGAATAAAAGAATAAAAGTGGTATTTCCCAGTACTATGGGTTACGCTAGCCTGCAAATACAGCTGCCTCGGGGTTACACTAGCCTACAAATACAGCCACCTCAGGGTTACACTAGCCTGTGAATACAGCCACCTCGGGGTTACGCTAGCCTGCGAATACAGCCACCTCAGGGTTACGCTAGCCTGCGAATACAGCCACCTCAGGGTTACGCTAGCCTGCAAATACAGCCATCTCAAGGTTACACTAGCCTGCAAATACAGCCACCTCAGGGTTACGCTAGCCTGCGAATACAGCCACCTCAGGGTTACACTAGCCTGCAAATACAGCCACCTCAGGGTTACGCTAGCCTGCGAATACAGCCACCTCAGGGTTACGCTAGCCTGTGAATACAGCCACCTCAGGGTTACGCTAGCCTGCGAATACAGCCACCTCAGGGTTACGCAAGAAATATGATTTTTGGACCACTATGCAAGGACCTCTCACCCAATCAGAAAGCTAGGAAAATGGACTTTGACTCATGAAAAAAGTAACCTAGTTCATTTCTCTGATATTTTAGTTGAGATGTGCACACTTTGTGTACCTATTTTTATGTATATGTTAAGACAGGTTTCTACAAAGCATAAACATTGTTTAAGGTAGATAGAAAAATATAAAATATGTTTATAAACTTTGACTGTGTTGTATCAGATATAAGCCAAGAGCTTGTATATCTTATTGTATTCTATAGCTTTTTATACTCTGAATCTGTGATGATATTAAATGAGTTAGTTTTATTCAGATTAATTTAGAAAATGCTGAGTTTTAGTCTGTCAAAGTTGAGATTTACCCCCAATTGACTACTTTCAACTTAGGTCACTTTTTTGCCATATTTATAGAAAGGCTCCAGTATTTCGTTATCAAAACTAATCTCAGCGGTTTACCAACCGTTTCAATAAGGTTTACACTCATGACAGAACTCCGTGTTTTATGTTCCTTCTACTGTATATCAATATACTCTCCAGACTGAGAAGTTTTCTTGTTGCAGGGAATTAATTCCCCGCGCAAAATTCTCCACATTTTTAAAAATCCGCACATTTCGGGTAAATTTTTCCGCACCGCGCAAAAGTTGCTAGATTGCGCAAGAAGTTACTGGTATCCGCGCTCCACGCGGCCAACCTGTTGTTTTTCTTGTCATTTTACTAAATACCTTCCCCGCGCAAAAAACAACTTCTCAGTCTGGTATACTCTCAATTGTTATTCAAATTATTACGTTTGAGAAAACACTGCTCTTATCTAGAAAAAAAACAGCAACACCAAAATCAAATCCCACTCTTTTTCATATCTCAAAACATCAACTATAGATGGTTAGATATGATTTTGAACAGCGTGGTGAGTGATATTGAATCAACAATCTTTACTCACAAACAGCTATACGTGTTAATGATTTAGGATATTGCAAGGTACGTGTATGAATCCACAATTATGTGAAAATACTGCAATATCTAAAAAAACAGAAACCCATATCATGGTTTAGAAATGATTTTGAATTACGTGGTGAGTGATATTAAATCAGCAAGAATACTCGCAAATAACTATATACGTGCTAGGATTTAAAGCAGCCTATATCAACGTACATGTGTTAATGTAGACGCAGGGCTGCAAATAATTTCTTTTTCCTTGACAGGACATGTGTCTGATCCATTTCCAATTTTGGTCAGACATTCCTAAAATTTGTTCGGACATAAAACCATTATATCACTACCGATTTTGTCGGATATAATTCTTCAGAATACAGTTCTGAGTTCATGATATAAAGCCGGTTTCCGTGGCGGTCATCTGACTCGTGTGTTTAGCGTCGCGTGCGTGTGTTATCTCAGAAGACCGATTACAGTTTCTCTCAGAAGACCGATTCAGTTACGGAAGATTTAAAATTCAAACATGCTCAATCTAGTCGATAGAATCACAAAAGGAAATCGGAATTTTTCTCTCAAGTTTCTCTTTCAACATCATAAAGCCGAATTTCTTGATCAGACAATATATTTTATTTGCACGGACACTATGTCCGATGGCAATTTGGTTTTGTTCTGACATTTGCCAAATTTGGTCGGACATTGTCCGATGTCCGACAGTAATTTGCAGCCCTGTCGACTGAGACAGAGACGGAAGGTTTGAGAAAACACTATACTAGTATCTAAAAACAGAAACAACAAAATCAAATCACACTCTTTTTTATATCATGGTTTGAAATGATTTTGAATCGCGTGATGAGTGCATATATTGAATCAACAATTTTTACTAACAAACAACTACGTACAACCTCTATAAAATTTGCCTAATCTGATTTAGGCCAATCTGTTATAATGCTTTCTAATCCTATAATGCCTGCCTGGCCATATGTCGTGTTCAATTGTTATTCAAAATACATGCAAGAACTATTTATTTAGTGCTGATTGGCCAAAAAAATATCCTAAAGCATTATGTTCTGAACGTCAGATAGCATCGTCACTATACTTGTCATTCAGATCAAACTTAAAGCACGCAGGAAGAAAATACTTTGGCAGGTAAAGATCATGCACTTGTGATATCTGACATTTCCTTTTTTTTACAGATGTTTTGAACAATTAAAAACTTTTCACACGAGTAAACACAATTTTTTTAAGAAACATAAGAATAAATATTAGTGATAATTGCATTGTAGACTTCAAAGTACACAAGCGTTTTACTGTATATCTACTCTTATACAAGACACAACGTCAGTAGAATATTTAAATATCTACTCTTAAGCCCTAATCAAACGAGAACGCAAGTCATCGCAAGTTGGCAGTCAGAATTTCAGTGGCGGTCGTTCGAACACCCAAATTAACAAAATAAAGGTTTCATGAGTGTTTTAAACAAGTTTTAACTTTGTCACGGTACATGATATTTTCGGGAAATTATTCATAGCGGCTGGCTGAGATAGCGTGACTGCCAACTTGCGATGACTTGCGTTCTCGTTTGATTTGGGCTGTAGACAAGACGTAACGTCAGTAGAATATTTAAATATCTACTCTGTCGATTGAAGCTGAGAGGTTGCATATCCGGTGAACATGTGCAGTCGCACTGAAACGGATCAGGTTCTCTGGACAGCACGCGAGCTTGATAAAACGTGAACGAACACGAACAAACTAGCACGCACATGGTCAAGTTGTTGTGATTACATGCATGTAACGTTCATAATCGTCGGAAATCTTTATAGAGAGATTGATTTTAGGTGAGAACATTGAATTTTAAACTTAAGAAGTGTTTCACTTACATTGACATCTTCTGATTAATTATTCAGTTTTTTTTAAGGTTTTTTCATGAATTATGAATGATAAATGAACTACATCAAGTGTTAACTTTATCGTACGTGTAGAAATTTTTATTTCGCAAGAAAATTATAATTAGTAAAACGAAATAATGGTCTGATATATAATTGGAACTGAATCTATTTTCTTATTGGTTAATTTAGTCGTAGCCATGACATCACATGTGAAGGAAAATTGACTGCAAGCTGTGAAAGTGTAATATTTTTTCTGAATAAGAAACTCTTTTATTCTTATCTTATAATATTGTGTGAGATTAATTATGTAAGATGACTATTTATCTTAATTTTTAATAAAAACGTATCTTTTTATGGTCTGTTTACGACGGCTCATTGGCGCCATCATCAACACATTCTGCACCTATTTTGAAAATATATATTTATTTTTTACAAATTGTCATGTTATCGTACAAGTGAGGTCATGGAGACGGTAGACAAAGAAAACCAACGACGATTTCCCCTCCGATTTCAATTGCTCATCTCTTTCAAATAACTTTCATCCAAATATTAAACAGGAATTGAAATTATTTTTCTCTGTTCTGTGATGTCATAATTGGTTTTCATTTTGTAAATGGCCTCACTTACATATTAGTCTTGCTTTTCTTGCAACTTTTTTCTTGACTTAATCCTTTTCCGTTGGTGCATGATTCTTTACTTGATTTAATAGTATAAAATAATCTGGTGTTAGGGTATAATTCCAAGCTAAGCTAAGTCAATTTCTAGAATCGCTTAATTTTAGAACTCGCAAACCAATAATTGCGAATTAAGGGCGAAGATGAATATTTTATTTAATTTTTTTAAACAAAACTAGCATTATCTTTTCGTGGGTTATCAAGCACGTCTGATTGGCGCCGTTTTATTACACTTTCTGCACGACGTATTTTTCTTAACGCTCATTCACGAGTCTGTCATTCACATCGCGTGACTCACACATACGTCAGAATGCTAGGTCCTTGAAAGGCTTGTGTGTGTACTACTTATTTGTCATTTCGCCAAAGTTCCTGCGAGGTGCGTTAAGAAAGACAGTATAAGGACTTTAAGATTCAGACAACCAATTACGACTACGGTATAGAAAGTTTAACAGTTGTGGTATAGTATTAAAAGAGTGCTGTATTTATACATTCAAATTTCAAGATACACAACGCACGGACTCGTTGTTTTGTGTATGAATGCTTGAAGAAAAAGACTTGTTCAATTAATGTTGGTCGCGAGGAAAAGGTTAAGCTTTCCTAAGTATTCTGTAATGACTCGGGTTCTGTTTACAACGTAAAAACCATGTTTTTTCTACGCTGTCAACAAAGTCACGACGGCGTGAAGATGACTCTTGGGACTGTCATTCACAAAAGTTCTTTACTATTTGGCATAAAATTATATTCTTTACAACACGTTGTCGTAGTCGCTGTCTTTTCTTAAAGTCTCTATAGTCATATATTGTAAAGATAGATTTCCATTCAACTGTTTTTATCGAGCGAGCGACTTTTTGCAATCGTTTTCTTTGTCTCGTGAACTTTCAGGTGGAACGGATCCAGTCCAAAGCCCTAGACAAACGAAAGTGTTCGTAAAATATCGATTGCGCGACATAGGTACTGATTGGAAATCCAACTTTAAATTTGATTTCGTCCTGCGATATTGTTCAAAGTACATTGTTGTTAACGTTGACATTATGAATTTATATTACTTGCAGGTGTGAGCAAGTCAGTCAGTCAGCTAGTTAGTTTCAAACTGCGTGGGTCTATCACAGTGTTCGTGTTTTATCAACTACTGTACCTCGTAAGTATATCATACTCACTTCTAAATATCTGTCCATGTTTAGATCTAGAGATATTCCAAGTTAACCTATAATTTTTAAAAACTTTATATGGATCGCAGCATTTGCCCCCTCAGACCATGCAGCTGCTCGTATAGACTTGCATTATTTTTGTGAAGTGAGAAAATTAATATTGTGAAAGTGTTTATGAGGACTTATTTTGAAACAGAACGAAGGACACCTTTAAGATATACATATATCATATATTTCTCACGTTTCTTACACCGACTGAAATCCAAATGCAATGCACGTTCAACCGTTAGAGTCTCATTACCTTGTAATGCATGGTTAGAGCATCTCTCTGACGAGCAAAGACAAGAAGTTACGCGCGAGTTCACCGCTTTAGAATTTACAATTGTTTCTTGAGAAACTGATAGCTTAAAAAAAATCTTCATTGATTTTAAAAAAAAAAAACTTTTATAACTTAGAATGGTTTATATCCTCTCACAAGAACATCGATCATATTTACATAATGCCCTACTCGCATTTAGCAGCGCGAAATGTTCGACATTGAACCAACTTTAACCTGCCCGTTTTCAAATTCAATGGTTATACGCATATTCAAACATACCTTCAACCAATCTAAGTCTTATATTAGCTCAATGGTTAGAGTGTCTTACTGGTGATCAGAAGGTTGTTAAGGGTTGTACAAATATTCAACTGTGTTCAGTTATTATATAGCTCAATGATTAGAGCATCTGACTCATTATTGCGATCAGAAGGTTGTGGGTTGTACACAGTTTAAACTTATGTTCAGCCATGATTGCCAGAGCATCTGACTGGTGATCAGAAGGTTGTGGGTTGTACACATATCCAATCTACATTCGTTCAGCCCTCTGAGTCTTCGTATAGCTCAATGATTAGAGCATCTGACTCATTATGGCGATCAGAAGGTTGTGGGTTGTACACAGTTTCAACTTATGTTCAACCATGATTGGAGCATCTGACTGGTGATCAGAAGGTTGTGGGTTGTACACATATCCAATTTACATTCGTTCAGCCCTCTGAGTCTTCGTATAGCTCAATGGTTAGAGCATCTGACTCATTATGGCGATCAGAAGGTTGTGGGTTGTACACAGTTTTAACTTATGTTCAGCCATGATTGGAGCATCTGACTGGTGATCAGAAGGTTGTGGGTTGTACACATATCCAATCTACATTCGTTCAGCCCTCTGAGTCTTCGTATAGCTCAATAATTGGAGCATCTGACTCACTATTGCGATCAGAAGGTTGTGGGTTGTACACAGTTTCAACTTATGTTCAACCATGATTGGAGCATCTGACTGGTGATCAGAAGGTTGTGGGTTGTACACATATCCAATCTACATTCGTTCAGCCCTCTGAGTCTTCGTATAGCCCAATGGTTAGAGCCTATCAGAGGTTTTGGATTAAATATCATAATTATATGTTATAGACGTGTTGTATCTTATGGCTTGATGTATGATGTAAGTTAATCACATTCTGGAAACGTCAGTATTTCAGTATTTATGTCTTCAACTCGGAAGTTCACGACTTTTAGGTGTTGTATATCAGCTAGCGTCATTTGTTTCACTTTTCCCGCGTTGTTTAAATATTTGGCTTGTTTTATAGTAATTAATTTGCGGTAACCTCACAAACAAAGACAGCGCCAAGTTTTGCGGTGGCCAAAAAACAAATAAAGAGATTACTGTAGGTTGAGGAAGTGAAGCCAAAAAAATAATGTTTGAAAAAAACAACAAGAATTAACAAGATAAAGAACTTTCATGATCTGATATCGGGAACTATATCTATATATACATGCCTAGTGGGTGTTAGGGAGGGGTACGCGATAGCGAGAAGACTGCGTTGTTTACGTTGCGGCACGGTGGTTGCGGTGAACTATAATGTCATATAAGCCGGTTTTGATCACACGTTTTGCTCTACCGTTTCCGTGAATATTTGAATATTTGATTAAACACATTTTTTCCTGAGTGGGCCAAACAAACGGCTCCTTTTGTTATTGACTCTCGCTAACGCTGATCGATTTCACTCTAAGTCAGATGATTTTACTCATCAAAGGGGGAGAACTCAGCCATCTTTATAGGTATAGCAATGAGTTAACAAGTGCTTAAATCCATTCCTGCCTGAGCTGGCCAAAAACAGCTTCTTTTTACTCTGGCTAACACCAGGTGATTTTACTCGTCAAAGAGAGAACCCTCAGACATCTTAAGGCAGCAATAAGTTAACAAGTGGGTTATGTTTTGACGTTATTCATTTCTGGTTGGCTTTTATAATCCATTAATGATGAACGGATTACTTGCTTCAACAGGCCATGCAGAACTCCGTCTATGTTACAAGATCACTGAATGTAGCAGTAGCTTGGCTTTTTGTAGTGCGAGACAAATTATTTTTATAATTGTACTATATATGGGTCTAGGCCTTGTGTAGACTATACCTCTGCCTTGAGTAATATGATCAAACGGCTGCGATGTTTGTTTTGACTTTAATAGCTACCGGAAACACTTTGCCTCTCTACTTTTCTTTTCTATACTAGGATTATAGTCAGTTTCAGCTTGCTTTTGAAATTCGTTTGTCAAGTGTCAACATGATTTTGACGTTAGCTAAGAATAAAACGTTCGACAACTTCCTCTACTGCATGGATATGATTTCGAATATGAAGGCTTGAGTTCTTGTCGTTAGGTACTGACTGGAAAACGCTACTTTTCAATTCCACTTCTCTTTCTGTCTCTGTACTATAATAATACGATTAAGATCGTTTGACAACACGTACTGTGATCAGCGATTTAGCAGCTTAGGGCTTTATTTTGACTTTGGGGACTGAGTACTGCATGCATGGAAAACACTTTATTTCAATAAAGCATCTGTCTTGCTTTCTATACTATATGGCGAAGATCTTCGACGATCTGTACTGTTAATACTTACAATAATATTGTTTTGTACATGATATAAATTATAATAAATCGAATGTTGAATGTGAGAAGAAAGTAGTGTGAGTTAAATGTGCACAACGGACAAGAAAAACAACTCGACCCCACACTGGCATATTGTGATCTAGTCGGAAATACGACTTCCTGTTGTTATGTAAATAAAACAAAGACTGTTAGAGACTTCTAGAGCAAAGGGATGACCGTCAGTATTTTTAGTACTCCTAAAAATTGGAAGTTCACCGTACTTGGCAGTTTACCATCTCTTCACTTTCGGCCTCTTTCCTAAAATACTGCCTACGCACCACTCCAGTCAGTTTAAGGACTGTTATGTATCTGTATAGCCATTAACTATAGTCAATCAATTTTTCTGTCATCTATTTGGATTCTAAACGTTGAACCGTTTACACAAACAAAAACACTCAGATTCGTTAAGTCTACCCTTAACAGATGAATTCAGGGACATTTGATCAACAACAATTGTCGACAATACCATTTGAATGTATTTCTAAGACCGCGGTTTATATACATGGCTCATTTCTTTGCGATTTCGTGCTATTCGGATTCATTCTCCATATACTCCAAATCTTTATATTTGTGTTTATGACAAAATAAGGTTGATGGCTAACTTGAAAACCTCACGGTTAACTTAGTTATCCTACTATAACGTAAAGCAACTTAAATTTAGCTATTTGGTTGTAAATAAACATTTATTTAAGAGAAAAGTGTTCTTTTTTAATTATAATAGAACTATTAATCGAAGATAAGGTGTGAAAGTCTTAAAAGAACTGTTTTATTATTTTGTTTTGAATTCATCAGCTGTCTTTATTGTTTTGATCAACCTTGACTTTTCTAAACAGTTTTTGCTCTTTGGACTTTCGTTTCCTGTATTAGTCATTATTTTCCCTTCCTCAATGACCGTTTTGCAATGAGGATGTTTTTTTGAAAACACTTGCAGGGATATTTTTTCATACAAACCGCGTGGGCTCTAGGTTGGTTAATTCCTGTTTAGCTGTGCCAAAATTGATTAAGCTACATGTTGAAAACATCTTCTAGCAGTCAAGTAGCAATTCATCTGAATATAGAATAAGTTGAGCACGTGGTGCGAGTGAACCTGACTGACCTTCTAGCACTATAGCCATATGATCTGTACACGTCAGCCAAAACATGGAATTTGGATGGAGTAGGCAGCTGTATTTAGACCTGGCTCAAACGTTACATATCCTAATCTGCTTCTTGCTCATGTGATGGTGTAAATGATAAAACATTTATTTACTCGGCAAACAAAAGTATTATTTATTAGTAATGTACGAACATCATGACTGTGTTGTGGCGGTCTGAGGCCCCGTTTTAGACACTAGAGCAAAAGTATCCAGATTCACATTGTTTTTCATCTTCATGGGAATAAAAAACAATGTGAATCCGGATACTTTTGCTCTAGTGTAAACGGGGTCTGAGTGTTGTCTGTCTTTGGTAGATTGTGATATGGTTGTCCATTCTACGGTGGATTGGATAGGATCTCGTGTGTTTGTGTGTGTTTACATAATATTGAGAGCATTAATATTGTTAAAGAGTCGACATATTTCTCCCCTTGTTCGGTAGTGCAGGTATATGTCATGCATTTTCTCGTTGGCTCTACTCAGTGTCTGTGTTTTATGGTGCTTGTTTCAAGACTATGCCGGCTGACATTGCTTGATTGTATCCACTGTGTGTGTCGATGTACAATGATACAGAGATTATTAAGACAATTGTTTTACTAGAGGCAACAGTCTAATTTGGCATTGCATGAGAATATTCTTAATTTTCTCTTTCTATGACGACAACAACAAACTTTATTTAAACCCCTTGGCACCCAAGCACTCCCCCCCCCCCCCCCCCCCCCCCCCCCCCCCCCCCTTGACGAGTAAAATCGTCTGGCAATAACCAGCGTAAAATACTAAAGGCTGCATTGTTCCAAAAGAAACGATACAGGCCCCAAAGGGTTAAAAAGAAAGAAAACGTTTACAATTTACCCCCACTTGCAGGCTAGCTAATAAGCTATTCGGGGGGGGGGGGGGGGGGGTTAATGATATTATAAGACAATTGAACGTTGCAACACAGAAACTTATCCGCACAGTTATGTATTTAAAAAGGATAAATTGAACCGGTCAGAACGTTTGGATAATATTAAAAAAGGTAAGAAAGTTATTCATTGATCCACGATCCAATCATGGTCAGTATTTGGGGGACTTCAATATAGTCATCGGCTTTTTGTATTTCAAAAAGTAATTCTTTAATTTGGTTTGCTTAATAATTTTTCTATAGTAGTTTCTATATTTTATAGTCGTTTTATTCAGTCCTGCATGACCTTGCTCGATTGTTTTTATAGTTTGTTATAAATGCACATATTTAATAAACACTGAGATTATAATTATTAAAACAATTGTTTTACTAGAGAGAACAGTCTAGTTTGACAGTGCATATTTGGTATTGCATGAGAATATTCTGAATTATCTCTCTCTGTAAGTCCTGTAATATAGTTTATATATCTATCATATACTCGTTGACTTTATATCTCGTGTGTGTTGATGTATTGACATGAGGGTGTCACTGATTGGCAATTTCGTTGAAGCGCTATCAAGACAGACGATTGGTTAAAACGAGGTTAAACCTGTTTCCTCTTTGTCCGAAGGCCCTTGTGGTTGTTAATTATAAATAGAACTTCATCTGGCGAAATATGAGGTAAACAATTAGTCCATAGACCTTAGTTGGCGCCGGAACAGCGCTATAGGCCACGAGGAAAGGCTGACCTAGTGTTCTCTTGTCAATAGTACACAGTCAAGATTGGATATAGTAAGTGAATTCTTTGAATAATATAACTATACAGTATAGCATATCATGACTTGTAGAAAATGTCTAGTCATTGTCATATACTTGCACAAATTAACTTGTTTTGACGCGCTAGTGCCAAGGCGTGAATCAGACAGCATTACACTATCATTCATATCATTATTGGAATTCACGCGAGCATTTTTGTACACTGAAAGTAAATCTCGCTTTTAGTTGTATCTTCGATATTGAGTTCTCTAAAGAAAGCATTTTGCTTTCAAACATTTTATAGTGACTGAGTGAGTTAAGAAATCAGCACTTCCTATTTAAATATATAATTAAAATTCCAATAGTGATTTCAAAAATATGCTTTTGTGCAGGAAAATATTTGAAAATGTTGATATTATCCAGTTTTGTATAAAATATCTTCATGTATACTTATATAGCTTTATAGAATTACATGCGTTGAAAAACAGAGTTGCATGTTATTGCTCTTGGCATGAAATGTCTTGTTTACGACCTAAGTCAAGCTACTTAAGAAATCACAGAATTAGAAACCGCTGCGTAATAGCAATGTGTGAAGCTTAAATTCTGAGCGTCTGTTATTATTGAGTGATGTTCACAGACAGCCATGTGGTGGTGTTGTTGATTAGGGGTCTTATTTTCTAGTTTTGTTATTTGTCTGCATTGAATCGAGTGCTGTACATATTTTATGATTAGATTAGCATATATACACCCCTCTGGTGAGTTGGACTATCTCCAGACTATCTTCTTTTCAAAAGTGTTTCCTGTATGCTCTGACCAACCCATGATTTGCATGCCTGCAACTCTCGTTGAGATCAATCTACATGCATACATGCATACATGCATGTACTCTCGTGTTGTGTCCTATGTCTGATTGACTTAACATTTATCCTTCCTTCTTTGGTGTTGCACTTGCAACTTGTCCTATATAATTGACGTCAGTATCTCGTTGTCCAAACAACGCGTGAAGATATGAGTCAAGACATTGCAAAATACTGCGCCATAAACCGATATTTCCTTCCGCCATATTTGCCTGCTTAATCGAATTAAACTTTTAAAGGCTTATTATAGACATGAGAGAATAAACACATAATTATATAGTTTATGAAGTTCTGGGATTTTACACAAGAAAATACTGACAAGTCCTTAATCAGAGTCAATCATAGAGTAAAAGTAAAAGTAGAGTGGCTGTGCTTTGTAGGAAGTGAGTTGTCAAAGATGGTAAACTGTTGAGATTTTAGAGAACGAAATACTGACGTTTTAAACCAAAGTCCTTCATCAGAGTAAATCATGGAGTAATATAAAAGTAGAGTGCTGTGTAGGCAGTGTGTTACGATGTATAGAAAATCTTAAAGATGGTGAACTGTTGAGATTTTAGAGAACGAAATACTGACGTTTTAAGCCAAAGTTCTTCATCAGAGTAAATCATGAAGTAATATAAAAGTAGAGTGTTGTGTAGGCAGTGTGTTACGTTAAAGGTGGTGTTTGCTTTATTCGTCTTTGTTTTTCTTTTCAAAGTGCTTAATTTTTAAATTGACTTCAGACATTGTTTGTTATTAAAACGTCCTTCCAAGCGCCTTCCGTCTTTCATGTTATCTGAGTCATGTTCTTGTACTCTGGTTAACACCAGATGATTTGACTTGTCAAATGAAGTAATCAGCGCTGAAGAGGGGGGGGGGGGGGGGGGGGAGGGTAGACGGGGTAATTGGCCCGCTAAAAATTCAGTCTGTGAAGATATATTATAATAATTATCAAAAACTTAGCGCTGGGGCCCAGTAAAACCTTGGTAAAAATATCGGAGGGGGCCCTCACGCAAATTATGATCCGGGGCCCGTTCTGGCTCTCGACGGCCCTGTACACTGTTATGTCTTGAACTTGAACTTTCTTACTCTGGCCAACACTAGATAGTCTTACTTGTCCAGGAAACAACCCACCACTGTGAATGGATTAAGAGATTAAAAATAACAGCTGAATGCATAGTTCGGTACTGTAGTAGTTGATCTACTTTGTACTGTGTTGCGTCTAAACCCCGTCTAGAATAACAACGTGCCCGTTCAGGCATGACCTCTGTGGAAAAACAACTTGCTTGTTTATTAACCTTTGTACTGCGTCTCATCCATGAAGGTTGTTTAACCGCGCTGACTCGTGTCACGAAATTCTTTCCTTGGCCGTAAAAGGAGATTTGAATTAACGTTTAGATTTGTTTACATCTAAACTAAACCAATTCTTCTTTGTAAATTTAGTTTATGCGAGTTTTAAACCCACAAACCGGGCTAGCCTGCCCAGCTCATGTAAACAGTCCCTAAAAAGAAGACAAGAAGAGCTGAGATCACTCAAACTAAACTAATCTTATTTATACTGGATAGCTCTATCAGTTAATAGCTAACTGTTCTCCCTAGAGGTCCAGTAAGGGCCATCCCTCATTGGTCCAGTGTTTCTACAGGAGAAAACCAGAGTACCCGGAGGAAACCTGCGATGTTTGGTAGAGTCAAACTGGAAGCACTCTTCTCACATGCGGCCAAGGTGGAATTTTAATCAGATAGCTGCTGAGAGCAGGAATTGAACGTGGGTCGCAGAGGTGAAAGGCACATGCACTAACCACTGTGCCACCTCATTTTAAATTAAAACGTAAACTAACTATCATAACGTAAAAATACAAAACGATTGCCAGAAGGAACTCTACGTACGAGTTTACGAATTTCACAACCTTAAACGATAACCTTAGCTCTTCATCTGAGTCTCAGTAGTTCAATGGCTTAAGTATCTCACTGGTCATCAGAAGTTAGAAGGAAACTATTGTATTATCATTCAAGTGTATAGGTTCACTCATGTTTATTAAAGTATAACATCTCTTCAGAGTGTTCCAACGACTGACGACTCCAGACTGGGCCAGAAGATGATAATGACAATGTTTATAAAATATTTGTCACGTTCAAGACTAATTGATCCGACGATAGACTGCTGTATAATATGTCTCAGCATCGCAAGATAATCTACTCGTGCATGTTCTGTACAAGAAATGTCCAAGCCATTTTCAAAGAATTAAAAAGATTTATAAGCTTATAGATATAAGCTTTTAATTCCCCAATTAAAAACTGGAAGCTTAGATTCACCTTTAAGAGTTCCGATATTTTGTTTATAGCGTACATGTACATTGGTACAACAATTTTGCGACGGATTTGGGATACCTAGGAATCCGTCTTGAATTCGAACATCATGCAGCGAAACTAAAGAACTGACTCGTTCAGTGTCATAATCCGAAAAATTATAAATACCGATACTTCTAAATTTCTCGGAGAATTTCTTTAAAGGGATTATCATGAAGACAACCATTCCGTGGGTCCACTGATATTACATACGATTACACCATCTCGTACAAAACAATTCGTGTTTATTCACGAAATATTCTGTCTTTTAAATCATTGTTTATTGCTGAGAAATAGAACAGAACAGGAAGTCTAATAAAGCGCAGCAGCTTTCTTTTTATATTTTGTTATTTATATCAAGTTATTTTATACACAAGGGAACACTAGCTATAACCAACACAGAGGTAGCCTGTTCTCTTACCAGCGGTGGATAAATCCATTTTATTTATTTTTCTTATTCCATTTCCTTCAGCGCTTGTCAGTTGTTGAATTTTGCGGTAACACTTTAATAATTATCTTGTGTTGACAAACCGCAATCTCGTCCTATTAAACAGTACTTACATAGTTTGCTCACTAATTGTTGACCTCAGTAAGAAGTTTCAAGCTAGCTTGAATATTTGAACATTATTGTCAAGGCATTTGAGATAGTTAATATAGTTTACTCTCAAAATCTATCACTTTTAATGCGAGAAACGATTCTCGTTTGTAAACTCGAAATTTTTTCCTAAGTTGTCAATAACTAGACGAACATTTCTTATTACAAAACATGTTTACGTTGTCGTCGTTCTCTTATTAACCTTAATGTTTTTCCATTATCTCATGATCAACTCGTAAAGTCTGCAACACATGCGGTACACCGCACAGCAAGGCAAAACGGAATATAGACTACAAAACACAATCTGAAAGAAACTTCTTGAAAAACGCAAAAATAAAGAACGTAGATATTTTATTTTAGTCACTTATAAGTCTGAAGATAACTTTGAAATAAAGTTGAAATATTTGTTCAAATTATCGGCTGGCTTTAACTCCTTTACCACCAAGGGCTCTCTACTCGACAAGTATAACATCGTTTGGCGTTAGACAGAGTAAAATATTAAAGTCTACTTCGTTTGAAAACGAACCATATACGGTTGGCAAAGAGTTTAACGGTTTTGACAATCTGGAATGAAATATAAAAGAAAAGTCTGGAAGAAAAACTTTTAAATTAAATTTAAATTTATTTGATCAACAACATCAATACCAGCTTTGGTATATAGGATACAAACGTGACACTAACTACAACTACATGACATACATATTACATATATATAAAGTTAATTTCTATTATCTTCGTTAAGTTATCAAAAATTGTTAAAACATCGAAACAGTATTTCCCTGCCAAAGCCATAACTGTTCTGTCTTGCATAGACATAAGGTACATAAAAATATCTTGGGAATTAAACAATTTGAATGAACTATTTACTTTATATAGGTTATCAATAAAATTTACTCTGAGATCGGCGAACTTTGTGTTTGTACATGACGTTAAAAAGTGTTCTTCATTCCCGATCTCGTTAAGATCGCAATGTTTACATAGTCTATTACTGTATGAAACATTGCTGTATCGACCAGTTTCAACAGGTAATCTATGAGCTGAAATCCTTAATTTTGTGACAGCTTGACGGTGATTAAATGATGCCAAAATAACGACTGTTGATGATAGACACTATAATTTGGTCTGATACAAACACCAAATAATATTTCATGAGACAAATTTTATTATTCTAAAAGTCGATCTCAATTATTTAATTTGTTTATTGGGTCAAAATTTAAATATAAAACGTCTGTATGTTGATCATAATGAAATTAAACTAAACTATTTATGATTAACATGTGTTAAACTTTACTAAAATATTGCACAAGCCGTTTATAGATCATGTGTTTGTTTTGATATTTTTTTATATTAAATTATGTTGACTTTTATGTAATAATGTTTTAACAATAGTTCCTATGGAAAATTTTATGTTTTATTTACATTTTCTGATCTATTGAAAACTTTAACAGTACTTATATTGATTAATTCTTTGAAAGTTTTCATGGCGATAATGTAATATAGATTATTTTTGTGGAAACACCATGTAAAATATTTATTTGCTAAGGCCTGTTGACTCACGCCTTCATCAGAGCAAGGCCTATACAGGTCATGGCCACCTTCATCAGAGCAAGGCCTATACAGGTCATGGCCACCTTCATCAGAGCAAGGCCTATACAGGTCATGGCCACCTTCATCAGAGCAAGGTCTGAGTCAACAGGCCGAAAGCTTAGCAAATAAATATTTTACGTAATATATCCAACACGAGTCAGTGTTCTTCCTCCGATTTCTAAATACAGCCAAGCGGTAAAGAGAGAGGTAAAATTCTTAATGACGTCATCGATATCTTCACTAGTGAGGATATGGAAAATACGACACTGCATATTCTCTAGTAAAACATGCACTCGCATATATATAATAAATATATATATATATATATATATATATATATATATATATATTTCTAAAATTCATTAATAATTCATGAGGAAAACACAAAGAAAAATCATGAGCGTATCGGATCTATATATGTGACATAGACTCGCTCTAAGTTTCTCGCTGGTTTTTAACGGCTGAGATAAGCTTAATTTTCAAAATTACTACGCCAATGAACGTATGAAGTGATTCTTTTTAGAAGCCATTTAAAAACCTTGCAGTACGGGCTTTATCGGCTCTAAAACACTCGGCTATCGCCTCGTGTTTTATATCCGATAAAGCCCTCCTGCGCGGTTTATAAATATTACATATATATATATATATATATATATATATATATATATAGTATTTATTATAGTGTCTACTGTAGTATATATAAGTATACAGTGTTTTCAGACCTTTATTGCTACCAGCAGTTAATCTCATTTGAGCTACGCTATGTATTAAATAAAGGTATCTTATATATCTAATTATCTATATCTACCGGTATCTATTACTATATCTATTAATAAGAAACTTTACTTTTAAAGAACGTATATTAAGATATTTCCTGTTTTTAGTATTTCAAATACGAACAATAGATCGAGTAAATATTTATTTATTCATGTGGATAAAACACTTAAGAATTTACACTATTTTGTTGACAGTGTTTCTTGATAAGGCCATGACAACGCACTAACGTGAATTTATGGCCAATAAACGTATGCGTATAAACGCGTGTGCGTATAAACGTGTGCGTATTTTCAAACGTCAGAAAATATGGTATTTTAAAAAAGCGTGTCATGCTTAGCAACATATTCTAATTTTGCCAACTCAGAACAAAAGATATTCTATCTATATATAGTAGAAAAATAATTCAAAGGTTTTCCTTCCAGAAACTATATCGAGCCATCTTATCATTAAGATCTTCTAATGTAAAGTTTCTGATGTAATGCTTCTGTGTGAAGTTAATAATTGTTGGAAAGGCAGAGAAATTGGAAAATTTATTTAAAATAAGAATTATCTTTTGGTTGCGTGCGAACTATAAAAGTTCATTCTAAAAGTATTAATTTGTTGTTTTTGTATTCTCTACGTGATGTCTAGGAGTTTTTCCGAAAATAAGTTCCCCTTTACACACGCTGTCATTGGTCAGTTATTGTGTATATCTTTCTATACAAAAGTTCTTTTATATTATATTAATACAGTTTATATATTTATAGATTTGTTTTTATATAAAATATATTATCTGATGAAAGACTTTTGGTTTGTGATGTCAGTATTTTGTTTTAATCATAGTACACTGCATGCCTACACAACACTCTACTTTTATATTACTCCATGATTTACTCTAATGAAGAACTTCGACTAAAAACGTCAGTATTTCATTCTCTAAAATCTCAGTAGTTTACCATATTTTAAGATTTTCTATACATCGTAACACACTGCCTACACAGCACTCTACTTTTACATTACTTTGATGAAGAACTTTGGCTTGAATTTCCTTGAACTGTCAGGATTTCGTTATCTATAATTTATCAGCTATATATTGGTGGCGAATATAGCTGAAATAGTGGCTATTTTAACCCCTCCTTATATCCGAAGGTTCTCCCATATAGATGGAGGTAAATTTAATCGTGTGGCGTTGGTCAGAATAAAATACTATAAAAAGCAATTTGAAGAAGAAAGAGTTAATGAGCAGATGGTTTGATATTGTGTTTATATAACCTGATGCAAACACTCAAAGCTTGGCAGAACTATAAAAAATACTTATTTAAACTCTTGTCTATTGGCTCTGCCTCTTTCTATTTTTTTCAAAGTATATATATATATACAATTAATACATTGGCCCGTTAACAAGTTTATTATTTTTAGCTTGGCAGTATTTCTAAGATGCTTTTGAATGCATATTTTTCTCAGCTTGTTCAGGGCGGTTTTCGTTTTGATATCAACAACATTCTTTCAACAGTTCAAAGTTTTTTGACTTTCGATCACAACATGTCAAGCCAAGTCTGAAGTACTTTGCTGACGTCAGTTCTTGTTTGAGCTTTGGCCGCGTTCCACTTCTAATTACTGCTCAGTGGTTTATTTCCTTGTTTTTGTTCTTGTGACAGCAAAAACACGTTGTAGAAGAGAATTTAAGGTTAGTGGTGTTTGTTGAAGCAAGCACAACACATCGTGTATATGAGCTTTCAATGAAGAGAACTTATATTACACAGCTATTATATAATTGTACATTACTGTAAGGTACAACACTCCGTGAGCAGCTGAATCTGTTCTTGGATCTGGTAGGAAATATTCTCAAGCATCTACAGCAATTGTTTTTCTCTGACATTCTCAGAAGGTATCTATAGTTTAAAACTTATAGCATCGAGCAACTTTAAACTGATCTTTTATAATAGATGCGTAGTATCATTGATTTGTAGCAACTAGCACAGTATAGAATTCTGATCTCCAACGCTCATGAGAAACGAAATTGTTTTAGCTCTAGTCGTGGTATAGTTTGACACAGCGGGGGTGTAGCGCCAACTATTTTTAAGATTCAAAGAAAATACCTTTTAGGTCAAGATAGCGTGAGATTTCGAGGCAAGCAAGTTTGAGAGACTTTGAATCTATATACTGTCTATAGTTTTGTAGACTTTGGTTGTCAGTAATGAATTGCTCATGGAACTACCGTTATTCCCATGCACTGTCTAATCTTTGGGAGTTTCATTTGTGTTTCAAAAACACATATAAAATACCCCATCACTAGGCCAAAATTAGCGCTAAATGCCGGTGTATGACAACTATCGTTTGTGTTTTGAGATAGGCGCTCTTTGATACGTTTATAAGGCATTCCTTATTCAGCAAAACAAGATGATGTGTCTAACAATCAACAACACCGTTCTGAATTAGGAAGGAAATGTCGGAAATCGTATTAAAATCTTTCTTTGTTTAACATTTTGAAGCCTGACGACGAGTCTTTAAGGTTTATTCTGGCTAACGCCAGACGATTTTATTCAGCACAGGGAGCGGTCCAGGACTCAAAGTGTTAATTTCTTTTGTCGACTGGTAAACATTGGTAGCAATTGTCGATAGTTTATCCTCGTCGCTTTTATCCAAAGCATAAAGACCAGGCTTTAGTCATTCTACTCTTAAACTGCGTTTGAATTTCAATCTAGCCATCATTCCATTGACTATAATGACGTCAGAGCTGAACTTATTTTTTTCCTACTCTAGAATTAGTATGGGGAGAAAAATATCACATGTAGTAATTAGTTCCTGAATAACTACATCCGGGACGTTATACGGGAAACGTCAGTTTTTCTGATCTCGTGTTAAAATGTCGTCATCAAATATGTTTTCTGAACTCCCCAAATTCAATGTTATATTGATCTTCCATAGGAAATAAGTGAAATTGATTGGTTATGTTCGTTGTTAATTAATGAATCTTTGCCAACTTCATATATTATAGTATCTACTATATACATATACAATATACACTGTCTTTAGACCTTTACTGCTACCATATAATCAACTGTATTTACAAGAACTCTCGGATTTTCACAATATTAAGATATTTCCTGTTTTTAGTATTTCAAGTGCGAGTAACTTCATATATCCTATACATCGGAAAGTTTTCTTATCTCGATTGGTTTATACATTTCTTTTGTTACGTTTCTTACGTTTGGTAGAGAAGGGTTTTCTATTCGATTTATATATATATATATATATATATATATATATATATATATATATATATATATGTCAATAACAAAAGAATGGAAGTCCTATAGCTTGCATTTGTCAAACCGTTCCCACGTAGGCGTCAAGATATCTATACGTGTGTGAACAATTATAAACGTGTTTTTCTACATTAATTATGTCCGAGGGCATGCATGGAGGTGCTAATTTGTGAAAACTTAATAAATATATCGCTTTATAGATGTTTACTTGTTCCCATATCATAAGCGATGTAAATCGAGAGTCTTGCCATGTGCTTTGTGTAACTGTATGTTGTTATTGGTAGGTTTGATGGCGTTGCATATACTACTAAGTCTTTTGCCGGCATGATCAAGGAATCACTGACTGTATATGGCATGACAAGTGTTTATATACCCACAGGCTTTCCTCGTACCGGCTTGAAGTCAGCGCTGTGACACAAGCCGTATAGGAAAATTCATCATTAAGATCTATTATTACTATATATATATATATGAGTAAAATTTGTTCTCAAGCTTTTATACTCAGAAAAATGTCTGAGTATCCCTGACGGGATTCGAACCCGCGACCTTCTGATATCTAGACAGACGCTCTGCCGACTGAGCTACTGGGACTTAGACGGTAGTGAGAAGGATAAATCTCGATCTGGTTCGTTTCATGACATGCGAACTTCATACTCGAAGTCACAACACGTCGGTAGTCTTGTAGTAATGTTACACCAAGCTACAAATTTCACTCTTAACATATATACATATATATATATATATATATATATATATATATATATATATATATATATATATACATATATATAGACACTTGTCCCTCAACTATCTCGACAAGGTGTTGATTTTACGGAGGGAGGAAAGTCGGAGAACCCGGCGAAAAACCCTCGAAGCACAGGAGAGATCAACTACAACTCTACTCACATGAGTCCCAAGCTCGAGAACGGTGTTATTCCCAAGCGGTCACTGACCCATCCAAGTATATACTAGCTCCAGCTAACCGAGCTTAAATATTGGTTGAGAGGCAGCGCCCTAACTGCACATGCCACCCGTGCTTCCCTATTTTTCTCCTTTGTTTTGTTTGCTTGCAAGCGTAACTGACGTCCAGCATGTGTGGATGATGATTATAATCCATTAACGTCAAACAACACTTGACATGACATAGCACTTGAAAGAAGTTCATTCTCTGCAGCGCTTGTTTACAAACTCAATGTCGTCCTAATGTTGCTTATTATTTCTTTCCTAGTTTCCTCAAAGTTGGTGTAAAACACAAGTTAATAAATAAGTTCTGCTGCTGAATCTCGCCACCAGCATCGAAAGGTTAGAGTGTATAAATTGTTGAATAAATATAGCTCTAATTTAATTGTCTGTAGAGAGCGTGAACTGTTCTTCACCGTACTCGAATCAGTCATCTCTAGTGTTGAAGACTCAGGTCATACGCTATACTTTATATATTCAACTGTGCTTAACTGTAAACTGTACTTAACTCTGTCTCAGACAAAAAGACACTGAAACTACGTCCACCTGATCGCAGGCTACGCTATGCTTATTAACTATAAACTGTACTTAATGCAGCCAAAACGACACTGAAACTACGCCCACCTGATCGCAGGCTACGCTGTGCTTTATATATGGAACTGCAGTGTGGTTAACTATAAACTGTACTTAACTCAGCCAAAAAGACACTGAAACTACGCCCACCTGATTGCAGGCTACACCATGGTGTATGCACGATCGGAAATCGCATAGAAAATCGGCCACTTTCATGGGGCAGTTCGCAGTCCACGTGCGTGCTGGCTCAAGTGAGTTGTCGGCCGTGTATTGATGACGTTTACACGCAAGATATTCGTTCTACGCATGCGTAGCTAATACGGGTCAGCCCGTATTTCGCGAGCCTCGACAGCCGCCATTTCCGATCGTGTATTGAACTGTGCTTAACAGTAAACCACGCGTATATTATAGCAATTAAATAAACGTGGTTTTATCTACAAACTTATCACCATGAAAACAATCTGAGAAGTAAAAACAACAACATACTTGTGTGATTTCATCTTTATACTTTACGTTTAAGCTGTTTTGATTTTTACTCTGATCTTTTTTTCGCTTCTAAAAACAACTTGAAAACCAAATGATACAATCTTACCATATTAACAAATATGATAAATTAAACATTTAAAAATCTAAAACAACAGACTCTTGCTGTACCAGTTCTCGTTAGTTCTCGTTTTTTTAATTCTTGTTGTATACTGAGCTGTCATTAGATTTTGTTTTGGGTTTTTTCGTGAGCTATGGAAGCGTGATCTTTTGTTGGCCAACTTACTCTGATTAACACCAGATAATTTTTTTACCTAAAGCGATTTTACTCGAGCTGATACCACGTGATGTTTGATATAGCGTAATATTTCTACAATAGTACAAATAGTACAGAAAACTAGAGTCAGTGATATAAAATAATTATAAAAGTTATAAAATATAAAAAAGTTATAAAATAACATTTAATATTGCACAAAGTGTGGGTCTACTCTACTCTACTCTACTCTACTCTACTCTACTCTACTCTACTCTACTCTACTCTACTCTACTCTACTCTACTCTACTCTACTCTACTCTACTCTACTCTACTCTACTCTACTCTACTCTACTCTACTCTACTCTACTCTACTCTACTCTACTCTACTCTACTCTACTCTACTCTACTCTACTCTACTCTACTCTACTCTACTCTACTCTACTCTACTCTACTCTACTCTACTCTACTCTACTCTACTCAAACTAGGTATAAGTTAGAAGTTTAATATCAACTTCAATTATAGATTATAAAATAACATTTTTTATTACACACAAATAATATAACCAAAGTCTAGAATAACATTTATATATGATACTAGTTCTGATTAGCTTGGCTTAAATATTTTTATATCAAGGTAATTTATAGAATAACATTTTGTATTACACACAAACAAATAATATAAGCAAAGTTTAGAATAATATTTATATTTGACACAAGTTTTGATTAGCTTGGCTTAAAATTTTTGATTTATAAAATAACATTAATACTGCGCAAACAAAGTATAAACTAAATGCGAATCATGTAATTTATACAGCAGACTCTGTTTTGGCTGTGATGCATGCGATGCTAATTTATTAGCCAAAGCAGTTTCCGCCGCCCCAGGCAGAGATTGTATGATTTAATTAATTTCATGACGTCGGATATTGTTCCCCTCCCTTGTGGTATCAACTGTGTTTATGTTTGTTGATTAAGAAGTCCAGTCTTCATATTATTATTTACTTTCATTCTGTGCACATTCTGTACTCACGAATATAATAAAGAATTGGAATTGTCGCAATTTACGAACTACAGGGTAAGAAACAAACATTTTTTAACAGCTTTACAGTTGAAACTAGATATAATTGTTTTTGCGTTCGTTTCATCTTTGGTCAGATAAGAAGGATACGGAGATAAAAGAAATTTATATTTAATTTACTGGTGATTTTTTTGTCTTTTTGAAAGTGTATTCGAAAATCTTCACAGAAAAGAGCCAACATCAAGAGAAATATTTTTATTATTTTCTGACACTGCCAAAGTACAAAATGTGTTTACTATATGGGCTGACACTGCCAAAGTACAAAATGTGTTTACTATATGGGCTGACACTGCCAAAGTACAAAATGTGTTTACTATATGGGCGGCCGTCAACACCAAAAATACTACGGTGGTGAAATGAAACAAGTCATGATGTATCGATTCAACCAAAACACAAATGACTCGCATCATAAATACAAATAATTCAGCTTTCCTTAGCGCATTGATTGATACTAAAGAGAAATTATCCAGTATATAAGTCGAGATGATTGAACAGCGCGCACAGAAATGATTCATGTTGTGAAATGGTTTAACAAGTTGTGCAATAATTATTCGTCGTTTTGTGTGTTGATTCGACTTGTAGTTGTAAAATGATTCAATGCGTTATGGATTCGAGTAATTAGTGTAAAATGATTCGTTGTTGCCGCCCATGTTGCCGGATTCGAACTCTACCTTTTGGGACACCGGTTCTCTACCTGTTAAACAATCGAGCCTACAGCCTCGGGGAGCGATATGCTTAATAAAAAAAGAGATTAATTCTCATGACGACTTTACATCTAATCATTAGTGAAGATATATGCTTTGTTTCTATTTTATAATCATTCTTTAAGAAACATTAAGAGTAAAGACGGTCTTATACTGACCGTCAAAACAAGAAGCAAAGAAACCGCGATAGGCGTGACTTTTCTTTCGTTTCTTAAATCTTCTCCGCCCGTGGATTTTCACTGTGACGAGTAAACTTGTTTGGCGTTAGCCAGAGTCGAATACATAAACTTGAGAGTCGTACATCGCTTATAGATAGTGCATGTTAAACATATCTGTTTAGTAATGTGATATAATGTGACAACTATATGGGGAAATGTAGCGTAATTTTTAATAATATTACCCTCGCAATTGTTCATCCGTTTTATGTTCAATTTTTGCCGCCATCAATCTTCAAAGTTTGTTTGTTGCTTGAAGCTTTTTTTCTGAATTCATTCTGTTCTTAAGCAGGTGTTATACCAGCTGCGCCCGATCATTTCCTGTACATTTGTATGTATATATGTATGCCGCTTGTTTGTCAGTTTATTCTATATTAGGGCCTCGTCATTTGGGACCGGTAACCTGGGGCGACCCGCGGTGCGGTCTTATGTTTGTTTGTTTGTAATGGCGTGATAAATGTAATGTCGTTCAGCCGGAGGAAATTAACGACAAATTAGTTTTTGGTTAGCAGAGGTAAATTTAGAGTTGTGTCAAGTTAACGAGAGCTTGTACTGCAAGAACTAACACAAAATTAGTCTTTGGTTAGTAGAGGTAAATTTAGAGTTGTGTCAAGTTAACGAGAGCTTGTACTGCAAGAACTAACACAAAATTAGTCTTTGGTTAGTAGAGGTAAATTTAGAGTTGTGTCAAGTTAACGAGAGCTTGTACTGCAAGAACTAACACAAAATTAGTCTTTGGTTAGTAGAGGTAAATTTAGAGTTGTGTCAAGTTAACGAGAGCTTGTACTGCAAGAACTAACACAAAATTAGTCTTTGGTTAGCAGAGGTAAATTTAGAGTTGTGTCAAGTTAACGAGAGCTTGTACTGCAAGAACTTACATAAAATTAGTCTTTGGTTAGTAGTATGGGGCACACAACTTGGAATGTGTAGTTCTTTTTACGCATTGTGATTGGCTCTTTGCTCCGCGTGGCCAACAACGTTACAGCTGACGTGATATCACGCGTGATCCATAGACATAGATGCATATATTTGTTGTTCATGGCAAATTTATTCTATTTACATCTCAAACTCATTAATAATTCATGAGATAATCAGCCAATTACAATAGTTCATTCAATCACGTGATTGAAGTTGGATACTCCAGTAAAACCCAAGATATTAGATGAAAACCGGTGTTCACCTAATTCTTAATTTGCTATATATGAATAAATTTTACACACACTCATGAATAAAATCTCATGAGGGTTTATTTTAATTGTATTTTTCAACTGAAATCGCTCAATTGAGATGCAATATCAACTCATCTCATTTTTCATCTTAAGTATTTAAAAAGTTTCAAAATTTGTTTCGTTGCGTGAGTCATATAGTAATTATCAGTCGTTGTCTTCACGAGTAGCGATATTTGACGTAGGGCCAGCTGGACAATATATTTAATAACTTACCGCCATATAAGTATAAAATGTTCTTATAAACTAAACAACAAAATATTGACATCGTATATTGGCATACTGACAACGCTAACCACGACGAGAAACATTGGTCAACATTCCTGCAAGATCAGAAAATCATTAGAAGCTCTTCTGCTTGTCGTAGGGTGAGTTAACTCATTGCTGTCTAGGATGTCTGAGGGTTCTCTTTTCGACGAGGGAAATCATCTGGTGTTAGACAGAGTAAAACAATAAAGGAGCCATTTTTGGCCAGCTCAGGCAGGAATGGGTTAATCACTTGTTAACTCATTGTTGCCTAGGATGTCTGAGGGTTCTCTCTTTGATGAGTAAAATCATCTGGTGTTAGACGGAGTTAAACAATAAAGGAGTCATTTTTGGCCAACTCAGGCAAGAATGGTTGAATCACTTGTTAACTCATTGTTGTCTAGGATGTCTGAGGGTTCTGCCTTTGATGAGTAAAATCATCTGGTGTTAGACAGAGTAAAACAATAAAGGAGTCATTTTTGGCCAGCTCCGGCAAGAATGGTTGAACCACTTGTTAACTCATTGTTGCCTAGGATGTCTGAGGGTTCTCTCTTTGATGAGTAAAATCATCTGGTGTTAGACAGAGTAAAACAATAAAGGGGTCATTTTTGGCCAACTCAGGCAAGAATGGGTGAATCACTTGTTAACTCATTGTTGCCTAGGATGTCTGAGGGTTCTCTCTTTAATGAGTAAAATCATCTGATGTTAGACAGAGTAAAACAGTAAAAGGGGTTTCAGGCAAGAATGGGTTACTCTCTTGTTAACTCGTTGCTTCCTAAATGACGTTTTTTTATCAGAAAACAGTCGGCGTTTTTTTCTCCTTCTTATTTTATATCTAATTCGAGATATATCACTGTTTATTTGTTGACTCAAGCAACTGCATTTTACTACAAAACAAGACACGTTACTGCGACATAAAGAGTCTTATGTTATATATTGTTTACGCTTTCCGACTTGTTTATGTGCAGCTTTGCCAGGTGTTTTTGCCTTGCGAACTTTATTTTGTTGCAATTAACAATGCAACTGCGACGTCATGCATACAGCATTACACTAGCAATATTTCATGCATTAATATTATAATATGCTTTTAATATTAATGAGATTGATAAGAGATCTTTAACTTTAAGACGTCGAAATATATATATATATGAAAACACGATGAAAGCACGAGGCCTGATGTAACACGATAAACGAGTTGCTGATATATTGTTAATGAGTTTGAGAAATCTAGATGAGTATAGTCAGATTCGTAGAACACCCGTCTGCACACTGCAAAACCTCCAATTCTTGTCAAGATAATTTTTCTTGTTTTGAGATTTTATTTCTTGTTTTAAGATATTTAATCTTGTTTTAAGACAAAATATCTTGTCAAGAAACCGCAGTAAGATTATTATCTTGGAAACGGGACAAGAAGATCTTAAAACAAGTATTTTTGTCTTAAAACAAGTTTTTGGGAATTTGCAGTGCATCAATACATGTTTACATCGATACTTTTGCAGTACAGCTTTCTCATGAGATGTAATTTTCTTGTTAAAAAAAACATTTTTCTTTTTTTATTTCTTGTCGGCATTTTAAGCGCTTCCTGTGACTATACTGTGTGTAGCCTTTTTTTGCTTTTTTTTCCTCCATTATTTCCACAGCCATGCTGTGTTGTTTATAAACTCCATGATATCTTAGTTCATTTGGACGTAGTTCATTACAGAGTTTTTAATATCCTTCTCCTGTGGTGTTCAATCTAAAATTTCTTTTTTAATTACGTTTCTGCTGTCTGAGTTGTGATTAAACTGCATGTGTCTGTCTATCAACTCTTCTTCAAAGACGTCTAGTCAAGATGAAAGGTCATCTTTTATTGCTCTAGTTACTAGCGAATACAGAAACGTTTTTCTGGCGAAGAAATTTACAAAAAGTTTCCTTTGAATGACGAATCAACTCAGCTGTTTTAATACTTCGTCAACGCAGAAGACTACAAGACGAGGAGAACGTATGCACGAGGCGTTTTGTAAATATTTAGTAGCTGAGCACGGCTGACAGTTTATATATACTTAGATCAGGTTTTTAATAAACAGAATTTTTAGGACATAATAAATGTTCATCTTCCATTTAAACATTTTTATTTTTATTTTTTCTTGTTGTGGCAAAACTTATAGATGAAGGATGACAGCCGACAATTCCTTATGATTTTAGTTTTTATCACGAAAGCGAACGATGAGTGGAACCCTTCAGCAGTTTACCACCTTTTCACTTTACTCTATCTAAAACACTATCTATACACTCTAGTTTTTACTCTGATGAAGGGTTCCGCTTTCACTTTGCTCTATCTAAAACACTGCTTACGCAGCACTCTAGTTTTTACTCTGATGAAGGGTTCCGCTCAAAACGTTAGTATTTCGTTATCAAAACTATTAATCTCAGCAGTTTACTACCTTTTCACTTTGCTCTATCTAAAACACTGCTTACGCAGCACTCTAGTTTTTATACTCTTTTAAAAAACATTGTATACTCTTCATCCTTGCCTCTTTGAAGAATTGTGGATTGATCGTTATTTTTCATTGTTTTCCAGGTTGATTTTCAAGATGGTTAACACAAGTTGTAGTAATATGACTGGTGGTAATGGGAGTTGTGGTGGTAACATGCGTTCCTCAGGATTTACCATTGATCCTGTGGTTATTTACACTTCGTGTACCATCAACGCGCTCATTTCATTGCTTTCAATCGCTGGTAATAGTCTGGTACTAGCAGCATTCTTCAAAACAGCTAAACTAAGAAACTATCAAACGTATTACCTCATGGCTAGTCTTGCAGTCGCAGACTTCGTGGTTGGCTGCTTTACTCTGCCTTTGTGGACCTACATGATTTTGGATAGGTTTCGCCAGTATAACAATGGTATATTCTACTTTGCTTATCAAACTTTCGACGTGTTCTCTACTGCAGGCTCAATTATACATTTGATGTTTATAAGTCTTGAAAGGTAAATACGTGCATGTTTGATGTTTCAGGCAATCAGATGAATACAATCCTATATAGTCAAAATCACTCGGACACCTTGCCTTAAATCACATCTGATATCAAATTTTCTTCTGAAAATCATCCCCCCCGCTCCCCCCATTCAATGTTAATAAAAATTTGCACTGAACGCACTTTGCATTTCATTTTCTAACCAACATTGAACGGGGGGAGTGGGGGCGATGTTTTTTGTATGCATAATCTCAGGAATTGATGCGCTTAACTTTTTTTACGCGACTGTCCGAGTTAATGTTGGCCAGGATTGTAGTCTAACATACAAATCGAAATATAGTAAGGTTTGAGTTCTGCCGAAAATATTGATCGTAGTTTCTAACGTTTCGAGCGAAGGCCCTTCGTCAGAGAGAAACGTGGCTTAAAACTGTAGCTTAACATAGCTTGTTTCTTTTTCAGATATTTTGCCATAGTTTGGCCAGTGCTTCATCACCTAGCAACGAGCACTACGTATGGTATTGTCATGGCAATAATCTGGATAATCTCAATTGTTGCTTCTTGCGTTTCAGTGAAAGCTTCTCTAATATACAGAGGAAATTACGTAACATTCAATTCCGTATTTCTTTTTGGCGTCCCTTTAATTGTCATTGTCTTCTCGTATTTGGGAGTTTTAAGAGCTACTCTTAAACGTTCACAATCCAGTTCTGGCAAGGCTTTCAAAAGAGAACTAAAGGTCACCATGACTATTTTCATATTGGTTGCATTGTTTATAATATCCTGGTGTCCATTTTTCGTTATTACAATCATCACTTCACACTGTCCTAAGTCAGGGCCACCGTGTATCACCTTAACTACTGTTATATTTTGTAAGTGTATTTCTTTCTCGAGTTCATTTTGTAATCCAATAGTCTACGCTGCAAGAGTACCTGAATTCAAGAAAGCATTTAAAAAATTACTTCCTACAAAGTTATTTAAGTTAATTTTCTGTCACGCTAAACCTGAACAAGAAAGTCCGCCATCTTCTCGCTGTCGTACCGCTAGCGCCATGTCTGCTTCGATGATGGAGGTTTCCGAGCATCGCACGAAGGATCTACGACTGCGACCGACACTCTTGGACAACAAATCGGTTAGTCGTCATATAGCTCCGGCTCGTAATTCGATTGGCTCAACGTCGATTAGTGTGTCCCCTGATCGAGTCAATTTCCTGGAAGGCAGTCCGTCTCCACTCTCTGGTTTACATCTCACCTCTGTCTGATCATAGTTAATATAACGTATACACTATACATGCTTTGGAAGCTCCATTGTCTTTCAACATGAAGCATGGTCATGTTGAAAGACAATAGAGTAACATATATGGACGTAAATTCTATGGACACGTGACGATAAAGCACCACAACACGTGACGATGAAGGACTACACTAATTAAATCCGATCGTTGCTATTGGTACTGCTTCATCATACAGAAAATACAATACCGTGAAGTTGCACAAATTTCCATACACTTGAACAAAAACATAGAACAATGATTTGGACGGGTTTCCAAACCATGTATAAGTTCTATTAACTATGGTCTGATTGTTGGTGTAAACCTGACTAGAACAGGTTTGTAAACCTGACTAGAACAGGTTTTTCCTGTCATTAAATATTATATTAATGTCTTAATATATAAATAATTAAATTATTCACTAAGATTATAGGTTTCCGTCGTCGTACAGAAATATACGTTAAGATTTTCTTTATAGCTTAAAAACGTTCAAATTATAATTGTATTCCGTAAACTGTTTCCCAGAAACATTCTAAGTAGTGGAGGAAATTTTTCTAATTTCCCAGAACGAAGTTGAATTTCTGTAATTAGACTTATTCTTACTTTCTTAGAACAAAAAGGTAATTCTGAAGTACATAATTTGGCAACGCTTTTATAGAAACATTACATTTCATTAGGGAAATGTAATTTCCTAAAACGAAATTTAATTTCGGTAATTATAATTATTCTGATTTACTTTCTTAGAACAGAAACTTGGCACTTGAAATTTTTAATTACTTGTTCTGTAAACAGTTTCTTAGAAACATTCAATTTCCGAGAACGACGTTCAATTGACGGCGCCGAAAAAGATGGCCGCGGTACATTTAACCACAATGCTTTGCAACCTCAAATCAGCTCAAATAATAACTAAACATTGTTTGTTAACATGAATTAAGTAAGCAAGAACTTCATTCCTACCGAAGTTGATCTTTTTAAAGACCTAGGTATCTTCCGATAATTGAACAAGAAACAATATTTACTATGCGCAAAGGATATTGTGGTTAAGTGTACCAGTCGCCATCTTTTTCAGTACGGTCAACTCCGATCAGGGACGTGGCGAAGGAATCAAGATTGGGGGGAGGGGAGGGGGGGTGTCATATGACAGTGACCAACCTTTTGCAATGATAAATGAAAATTTTCATGTCAGAGACATAGTGTAAAAAAGGCGAGAATTGATCGAAAAACTTGTAATGTATAAACGGGTATTTAGGAGCTGGGCTAAACAAGACAAAGACAGAAACATTTTATTTTTATGGAAACAATCAAAAGTCACTGAAACTCTGAAAGTGTTCTGAATATTAATCTAAAAGTAACCAATAAAGCGGAAAACATGTTTAACAATTACAGTGGTAATCAGCAGTAGCAATTCCTCGTTTCACCAACTATGTGATATTTAGAATTATTGGGGGGGTGTTCCCCCAGTCGCCACGCCCCTGAGTCCGATAATTATTCTGATTTACTTTCGTAGAAATCAACTTCAGTAATTCTGAATAACCGAAAATGTAAATAGTTTATTGTGTTGCAATAATGTAAAGAAAGTTTACGATATTTATGTCGCAAGTTTGACGATAATACTGTAGTCAATAAAATAATTTATTTTAAAACTTAAATTGCTTGTAATGCTAAACTTTATTTGTCACTTTTTTTACACGCTTTATTTTTTTGATGCAGTCTGCGTCTTTATAAATAAGAGTTTATCCCACATAATTCATTGTTTCATACAATATAATATAAAAAAATATTGATGCGTGGGGGTTTTGTTGTGTGTTTGTTTTGGGGGGGAGGTATTCAAGCTTATTGTTATTCGTCGAAAATCCGAGAGAGTGAAAAAATAGAGTGTTGCCTAGATGTAGCAAAGTGAAAAGGTGGTAAACGGCTGAGAATAGTTTTGATAACGAAATACTGACGTTTCAAGCAGAGCCCTTCATCAGAGTAAAAAGTAGAGTGTTGTGTAGGCAGTGTTTTAGATAGAGCAAAGTGAAAAGGTGATCAACTGCTGAGAATAGTTTTGATAACGAAAACTGACGTTTCAAGCAGAGCTCTTCATCAGAGTAAAAAGTAGAGTGCTGCGTAGGCAGTGTTTTAGATAGAGCAAAGTGAAAAGATGATAAACTGCTGAGAATAGTTTTGATAACGAAATACTGACGTTTCAAGCAGTCCTTCATCAGAGTAATGCATCAGTCAATTCCAGCTGCGATCATCCCCCCCCCCGGGACAACCCCCGGGCATTGGTAAATTTTCATTTTTTTCGTGCAAATGCCCGGGGGTAGGGCAAAAAAGAAGGAACAATGCCCCACCCTTGGGACGAAAAAGCAAAACAAATACCCCACCCCCGGGCCGACAAATTAGTCAATTTCAAAGAATGTACTAAATTAATTACATGCGTTTTAACAATTTATATTTATACCTCTGTTCATTGTTCTTTTGGGGATTTTTTAAAAAAAAAAACAAGGAAAACTATCGTGTTCACTTCAGATGAAAACATCGACGAAAGGCTGTGACACACTTGCTAATATTGCAGAAAAACCTTTTATAAACCTTTATAAAAACAAGACAGCCTACCTTTAAATATGTCCACAAGTTTATCTAGGCCTTCTTTCTTCAGCCAAGACACAACAAAGCTCTCGTCCTTGCCAATAAAGTCGTCCATTTTGGCATATAACAAAGGAAACTCGTGGCCGCGGTCTTTTCTCCGTGAGCGACAAATGCCCGGGGGGTAATAACCCGATATTGACAAAAGCCCGGCCCCCGGGTGAACACGCAGCTGCAAATGCCCGGCCGTGGGGACAAGTAAGCGTGCAAATGCCCCACACTGTCCCGGGGGGGGGATGGTCGCAGCTGGAATTGACTGATGCATAAAAACTAGAGTGCTGTGTAGGCAGTGTTTTAGATAGAGCAAAGTGAAAAGATGGTAAACTGTTGAGAATAGTTTTGATAACGAAATACTGACGTTTCAAGCAGAGTCTTACTTACATCAGAGTGATTTTTCACTTTTACTCTGATGAACGGTTCCGCTCGAAATGTCAGTATTTCGTTGTCAAAACTATTCTCGGCAATTTACCATCTTCACTTTGCTCTGCTCTTGTAGAAAAAATTGTTTTTTACATCGCTTTGGTGACCTGTGTCATATTGCGGGTCATACCGCTGTCCACTGTGATTGTGTGTTCAGTTTTGCAGTTGGCGCGAAAATTTCGAAAGTTTTTCAAAGAGCTTCAAAGGAAACGAAAGAAGTGTTGGCTTTGGCGAGGTTTTTGCTTGGATTTCTTGCCAAAGAAACCAAACAGTAACAATGAGGCGGTAAACTAAAGTAAGTAGCATCAATTTAAACAATTTTTCTTCGGTCAGAACGCTTGTCTGGTTCAAAAAATGGAATGCCAGGAATGTATTGCTCATTGCATGTCAACAGTTCGTACATTTATTGAACAACAGAGAACATATTTAGAGCTTGAAAGTTTACTTTTTTAACGTAAATGGTTCAGGAAAAAGAGAAGAGAACGTTCTGAGCTCTAATGGACGTTCTAATGTATATGTTCTGAGGCTCTAATAGACCTTCTGGACTCTTTATGTTTATTTCGCGACGGTATAAATCACTTACTACGATTTAGACGTAAATATTGAAACTCTATCTTCAAGGAAGAGAGATTATATTCCTCCTTTAATATTCTTTCTTGCCTTTTGAAGGGACAAATACAGTAATTTATAACTGATTAGGCTTACTGTATAAATATTAAATAATATTATTATTCAAATATTAAATAATATATATATAATTAATTAATAGGAAGTGAAGAATATGCTAGCATCCTTTTACATTAATGATGAGAGACTGGTCATTTTCAGGGCCGCCGAGAGGCGGGGGGGGAGCTAACTTGAGAATAGCCTGGTACCCTGGCCCAATTTCAAAAGAAATATGGGCCAGGTAACCACTAATTTCATTCTCGCGTCATCAGGGCTAAATCCACTTATGACGATTGCAGTTTTACTCATAGCCACTAAAAACGCGCGAAATTTCAACCAATAGGAAAGCAGAAGTCTTTAGTGGTTACCTGGCCCATATTCTTTGATTGGGCCAGGGTACCAGGCTAACTTGAGAAGGGCCCCATAACATTTTGGAAAAGTAAGGATCAGTAACACTAACTTCATTTTTAGCCAACCCAGAGGACCAATTGAGAACACGTAGACACGACCCTATGACGTATGACGTCATCAGGACCCCTAATCGACCCATGTGACGTCATCAAGGGCCCCAAATCGATAATTTGCATATATAGAGATAAATTAAATATATATACAACATAAAGTTTAAGTTTTATTGAATCTTTTGTATGTAAATTTCCATAACTATAAGGAATGTTTAATTATATAAGATGAAGCTATATAGCACGGGAGTAATAATGATGCTTTTTTATTTACGGCTAAACGTTGTCCCGGCATGCATCTGATGTCATATCATGTTCCCCTAGAACAAATAAAACATTAAAAAATCATGTTAGTAAGCCTAAAATATTGGCCTTAACTGGTGCATTAAAGGATCTTCTGAAAAACACTCGAAGTACCAATTACCCTATTAAATCATATTCTAAAACTAATTCTAATTAGTTCTAATTATAAGTAGAGTGAATTTTGCACGTAACCGGAGAAAATGCGTGTTTTGAATCAGAATGTTTTAATCTTTAATGAAAGCTCGTTCACGTTTATTGAAGCCACCACGATTGTTCTGTAATTTAATTAAAGTTCTCAGTAGTTGCCATGTTAGATAAATAAACAATAACACAAAGAATAACAATAATGTATAATTATTGAAGAATTAGAATTTTTGACTTGCGCAAGTCAACTACTTTGCCGTTTCCCCATTCTCTAGCTCCAAAGAAAAACAGGCTTTTGGAAAAGTTTACGGCTAGGGGCTTAGAGAAAATCTTACTCAGATTCTTAGGGGCCGTTCATTTGATGGGCTGGCTAGTCCGGTATTACCAGGCTGATTTTATATCACGAAAATCTTATTACGACTATTTGATTATCCCAGAGTCTCTCGTTTCCTGGGTGGGGAACGTGGGCTCTGGGAACGAGATTGAGTCGGACTTGGACGGGCCCATTGTGCTATTTTGCTTGGAAAGTTGTCAGCCATTGTTCTACAGCAATGACCTTAATTATGACCAGTCTAAATAACCCTGGTGGGAGTTGAACTCGTGCCTTTGGGACTTTGGTTCCCCGCTCTACAGTACTGTTCAGCTATCGGAGTACACAAGAAATTATTTGTGCCTAATATTCTTGTCAACTTAATTAGAATAAAAACCTTCCTGTGGACTCGATAGGTATAGCACCAGTATATCTCGGGTTCAAATCGCGCTCTAATCAAGAATTTGGCAGTCATTAAAATCATTTTGTTATCATCGGTTATTTGTGAGGATAATTCTCAAACGGTTAGTTACCTTGTCTCGACATTCTAGTCGTACTTAATCTTTGTTTGATGTGCGAACTGTATGATTTACAACCAGCACATTGTCGTATCATTGAAGCATAAAACTTTCGAAAGTTGATATCAACAGCCCCGTAAATAATCGGATTAAGACAACTGTTAAACCATTGAATCAAGTAAGAGTAACTCATGAGGATATCAATATACTTGTACGTTCCACCATCTCCGTAATCAATCCAAATGAAAAGAACTTTCTCTGGCAGGTAACATAAAGCAAAGCTAGCGACGATAATAATTAATACTCGAACTGTCTTTTTAATATGTGCTTTTTCATTAATTCCAAAGCATTGAGCCGTGGATCGACGAAGCTCGAAGACAATACGTAGATAAGCACCAAGGATGAGAAGTAATGGCAGAAGGTAAGAGAATATGAATAAAAATGCAGTATAGCCTTGGCGTTGTGTATTGCTTGGCCACTGTTCAGCACAAGGGTATTTATCCTGGATCTGTGTCCCAGACACCTTCAAAATAATGATATAATCATAACGACGATAATAATAGTGATGATGGTGGTCATGGTGATGGTGATGGTGATGATACTATGATGGTGGTAGTGATGGTGATGATATATACTATGATAGCGGTGGTGTTTGTGATTGTGATGGTGCATGGTAGTAGTGATGGTGTTGGTGATTGTGATGATGGTGGTGGTGATCATGGTGGTGATAATGATGATGGTGGTGATGATGGTAGTGGTGGTGGTAGGGTGATGATCGCATCTGTGGAATGTCTCTATAAGTTGTAAGTAGTACAACGCGTGTCTTTCTTAATAAATAATGTTTAAATGTATATAGTTATAAGTAAAATAAAAGTAGCGTGCTGTGTAGGCAGTGTTGAAACAACAATCGAAATATAGTAACTTAGGTTAGATATACTGCCGAAACAGAGAACGTAGGAATCTAACGTTTCGAGCGAAGGCCCTTCGTCAGAGAGAAACGTTAGATTCCTACGTTCTCTGTTTCGGCAGTATATCTAACCTAAGTTACTATATTTCGATAGTTATAAGTAAGCTGGACTGAGTTTTTCTATGAATTTAAATCTGCTTTATATTTCCTGCTGAACGAGAGTGCATGTGCCAACCCTAATACGCTCAGGGAGTTTGTACGTAGTTGATATAGAGAGAAAATGCCCATTAGCATTGCTGCCTTGCAATTGGATGTCTGAGAGTCCTCCGTCTGACGAGTAAAATAAACTAGCATTATAGACAGAGTATAGACAATCAAAGGTTTGTTTTTGGCCAGCTCAAGCAGGAATGGGTATAGTATAGTGAAATTTCTCTTACCTTGTCTCTCAACTGGTAGACAAACAGCTCTGGAGAACCAGCAACAAATGAGAAGAACCAAACCAGCGCTAGAATGACTAACAGTTTATTTCTTTCTAAGCGTGGTTTTAATGGGTAGACAATAGCCCAATAACGTTCGAACGTGAGCACGAGTAGTGTCAGAATAGACGCAGTTAACGACGTAATCAATAAGGTTGGAATAAGCTTACAAAGAAACACACCAAAAGGCCAAGATTGAAGTTCTTGATAGACCGCGGTGATTGGTATAATGAAGAGTGCGACGGAGAGATCAGCAATAGCTAAGTTTAACAAATAATACCCATAATAATAGGTGTCGAGACTTCGTAATTTTCTATTCTTCATAATCACCATGATTACTAAAACGTTTCCTAAAACTGTAAGCACGAAGACAACAGCGTAGAGACTCAAACGGATTATCATCGAGATCTTGGGTTCTGGGAACAAAACTGTCGACGTATTGTTGACCATTTTTCAAAATAGAGAAGCAGCTTCAGTTGGCTAATAACGTTTCCTTATCTGTATTTGATAGTGTTATTGTATTTAGTTTAATCACGGTGTTCGCATGTGTTTGTGACTTAGAAACACATCGGCTGTCGGGTTTTTCTTTCGACGTCAACTCTTTGACAATCCTTGTTTGGTACTGAACGTTAATTGATCTGACGACTAACTTCTGTCGTTTAATCCATATTGGACTCCCATATAGAATTCTTTACACAATTCCTGGGGAGTTGTGGACAATCAAACTCACGCAAACAAGCTTTTTAAAGGTTATATATACAGTTGAAACACCAGGACTTTTCTGTGTTTAATTCTGTTTTTTGATAATATATCCGAGTGTTGTTCTAATGACTTTGATATCTTGATCGTATCTTTATAGTTGGGTAGCTAGGATCGTGAGTCGCTGTTTTTTTAATTTCTCAGTTGGGTTGGACTTCAATAGTTCACAGTTAGCATTTGTTTTGATGACAGATCAGTAGTGTGGGATTTCTATTGAATTCAACCACCAAGAAGTTGATCTTATTTTTATTCGAAATTGGATTGTTGGCTACCTGCTGTTATGAGAGGGCGACGTGTTGTTCTCCGACTGTGACAAGGAACTTTAGCCTACAAATAAAAACATATTTCTTTCTAGATTAATAAACATTTATACACACAACTCCGTTTAACTTCAGCTAATATACTTTCGTTTATTTCTACGAATTTTCCAATTATTAAACTTAACAATGTTCGCTTGTGAGCAGACTAGTGTACCTATAAAAATGGCTTTCTTTGTATGCATACACTTCAAATTACATCCGTGTTTAGAGATAAACAGTTGTACACAGTTCATAACAATCAATTTCCTTGAGATCCCCAGCCAACTTTCTCAAGCAATACACATTGCTTCAAACACCGTGAAATCAGGAATGACTCGTGATGACGCCCAAGTACTTATTTCATGACATAAAGCTCTCGTTCGTCGTACGTTTCAGTCAGTGTATATAATATTTATTGACATATAATCTTGTTTTTAAAACGAGTTGATTGGGTGGCAATCTCTTATCTCTATTCTTTTCGGTTATTACCAGTGTAATTGGGTGAATATTTCGCTGCCAACTTCAAACTCATTAAAGCTGAATTATCTGACCAGCAGCTGGATGTTAAAGCGTGGAGATAAAAAAACTAAATTAGTTTATTTTGACCCGATGGCGCTTTGTCCCGCTCTGTTTTGGAAACATTATTTTGTATTTTGATTAATAATCACGGGTGGATGAATAGCTATGTCGATCTGTACAGTACGTTAAGTGAGCTAAGTAGTTATATACATATTAATGTACAAATGTATAGAGTGCTGCGTATAGTAGGCAGTGTTTTGGGTAGAGATGAAAGTGAAAAGTGAAAAGATGGTAAACTGCTGAGAATAGTTTTAATAACGAAATACTGACGTTTCAAGGAGAGCCCTTTATCAGAGTAAAAGAGTAGAGTGGCATGTATAGGCAGTGTTTTAGATAGAGCAAAGTGAAAAGATGGTAAACTGCTGAGAATAGTTTTGATAACGAAATACTGACGTTTCAAGGAGAGCCCTTCATCAGAGTAAAAGAGTAGAGTGGCATGAATAGGCAGTGTTTTAGATAGAGCAAAGTGAAAAGATGGTAAATTGACGATAATAGTTTTAATAATGAAATACTGACGTTTCAAGGAGAACCCTTCATCGGAGTAAAAGAGTAGAGTGGCATGTATAGGCAGTGTTTTAGATAGAGCAAAGTGAAAAGATGGTAAATTGACGATAATAGTTTTAATAATGAAATACTGACGTTTCGAGCGAGGCCCTTCATCAAAGTAAAATGTAAAATAATATAGCTTTATCAAAAATTGCTCTCCCGTAGAAAATTACATAAGTTTAAGTCTGAATGACATTTAGCATGGATTGATGTGTTTTCTATAACGGTTAAATGTCGTTATACTATAGTGTATATGCATATGACAGAAACAGTTCCACGAAAATTATGCTACATTGTCTCTTCTCAACTTCTGCATGCATGCATGTTTGTTTGTCTTTCCGTTTTAATTTAATAATTAGATTACAATGACATTGGGATAAATTTTTAACGATAAACCATATACAAATTACTTACTAATATTTAGCCGGCTTTATAAAAACATTGGAACATTGTTTGCGGCTTTACGCGACAATTGCGCCACACTAGCTGGCGTGAAGAATGAGGGAACCACTGCTGAATAATATTAGTTTTAACTTTTAATTACTATGGTTACTGATTATAGTGAATATCAAGAGGCTTAAAGAACAGTGGAGATCGCAGATGGTAACCACGCACACTGAGTGTATTTCTATATTGGTTGTTGATGGCACAGTTATTTTAAACAAACTCGAACACCCACCCAACCACCCACCCAACTTCCCCAGCATGCTGGTCACGCCCTCTTCGATTTTCGCTGTGTACTCACGTCATTTTACACATGTCAAAATTTAAACTAACAAAACGTGAGCTCCGGCCATGCGACCGTACTCTGGGTGCTGGAGGTTCTTCCACGCTCGTATAGGGACAATGGGTGACTTCCTCGTGTGTCCCCGTTATCCCCCACGAGCGTCGAAAAACCTCTGGCACCCAGGGTAATGTAGCCTCCTTCGCAGGCGTTCTTTGCGGGCTAAGGGTAATGCGACCGTTAGTTAGCACCAAAAATACTATGGTAGTGAAATGATCTGAGTTAGCTTGTTATGAAACGATTAAACAAGAACACGACTCCTGTGTGTAGTCTATATGCGAGTGTTGGCCAGAATAAAATAGAGTTTTCTACAGCGAGATACGATATATTACTTGATTGAATTAGCTGAATAGGCACTAAGTATTTAATAACTCGGTTCAGGTTCTACATTCACTAAGCCTAAGGTTATAGGGAAATTAATACAATTAATTGATGTAAACATTATTCGTTGCGTTAGAAATTATCTTGACGTCAGTCAATTTTGGTTCGCTTTGAAGAAGAACAATTATTAATATGAGTCTTGCAATAATCAATTGAGTTTTACTTATATTCAACTGAATTTCGATTTACAGTTAATGCAAAGACTGTTATTAACCCATTCTCTGTAGAGCAAAGCGGTGAAAACTGGACGGTAGCTAAGCAGGGTCGTAACCAGGATTTTGAAAGGGGAGGAGCGAAACTTCTTGGGGGGGTCCGGGGCATGCTCCCCCGGAAAATTTTGAAATCTAGAGTCTCTAAAATGGCATTTTCTGCATTTTGGGAGAAGATTTTACACAATTCTGAAAGTTTGAAAAGTCATAAAATACTAAAAAATACAACCGTTGAGTAAGTTACATACGTGTGATACATATGGAGACTGGATTAGGAGCCAAGGAAGGTACCATTTCATATTATTAGTCACTAGTGTCAGAAGAGCGACTGAGATTCAGTCAATAACCGCTGGGTAAATCACCTGTGCATCTGAGTACGAGTGTTCAAAACAAAATTTCATCATGCAAAGAGGGGGGAGCGACCGCTCCACCGCTCCCCCTCTGGTTAGAGCCTTTATTATAAGGGGTCTATATCTTTAGCGAGTTAAATCCTCTGGCGTTAGACAGTGAGGAAAATATGTAATAAAAGGGTCTGTTTTATTAGACTAGGCCAGGAAGGAATGGGTTAATGCTTCTAAAAACTAAACGATCATCCCTTGCAAGCAACTGCCATGCCTGACTATACACTATAAGGACGCGTCGAAATATAGTAATTAAAGGTTTGAGTACTGCCGACTGACTGATTATTGAACTTAGTTTCTAACGTTTCGAGCGAAGACCCCTCATACACGACCACATCAGCAGATACTGCTGCAATACTTACCATCGTGTTAACTTAATAAATGATTTTGTATTGTATTGTATTGTATTGTATTGTATTATATTGTATTGTATTGTATATTGTATTGTCGGAGAGAAACTTAAAGAGTGTAAACAAGCAACGAGCTTATATAAGACACTCTGTATAAGACAGATAATCAGGCGAGGGCGCTATAGGGTGTGCAAATTTTATTTAAATTTATTCCCGCTTAAGATGTTACGATAATGGGTAGTTTTGAAACATAAAGTAAGTCATACCTTGTGTGAAGACTTCAGCGAGGTACAGTATATAAGCTTTAAAGAGAAGTCCTGCTTCTTGTCAATGTAAATTGGAACTATGTATAACATAAATATAATAACTACATGAAACATTGGAACCAACAAAAGACTAATTTGTAACAACCCCCAACATGCTGCCGCAGAGTCTGACTGACAACCCCACTAGGTTTATGTCTGGCTTAATATGTGATGATAAAACGTTAAGAATAAGATAAGAAAGAGAGACAAGACTTAGTGAATAGACGTACCTAGCGTTTAGAAACCAATCTGGATGGTCTAAGAGAGAAGAAAATGATATTTAAAATGATTTTTACTTGCATGATATTATAACACCAAATTTTAAATTAAAGTTACTAATCAGTCCATATGGTCGAATTCTATTATCTACCCAGCTTGGGATGAAACTTAGACGAAATTATTGCGAAAGATCTGACTCGTAAAAGAATCATACGTTCTCTTGAAGTCATTTAGAAAATTAGTGAGTAACAAATGGTTTGTTATTCTCGTTTATTTTTACAGTAAATTTGTATTTAATTATTTGTTTTGGTACTTAATTTAATGTTACATCCACTGACCCTGGCTGTTTACTTTATAGTAAGATATAATTCAATTTGCTTGATTTCTTTTTTCTGTGTTTTTTAATCAATTCTTTAACAAGCTCCTGTTGTTTTCAAACCACACGCGTTCTGAGTTGAATTAACATAATGAAATATCTGTGGCTTTTATATAATTAAGTTTCCTAGCTTGTCGCACTGCAATCTTGCGTTTTAAAATGCCGCGAAAGATATGAATTAAGTTGTCTGACGTCTTACTGACGGCATCATGTGCGCGCGCATTCAACACCATATACAGAGATGTATAAAATCATGATAAAATACAAATAGCCCTAGCCATAGCCCTAGCCCTAGCCCTAGCCCTAGCCCTAGCCATAGCCATAGCCATAGCCATAGCCATAGCCCTAGCCCTAGCCCTAGCCCTAGCCATAGCCCTAGCCATAGCCCTAGCCCTAGCCATAGCCATAGCCATAGCCCTAGCCATAGCCCTAGCCCTAGCCATAGCCATATCCCTAGCCATAGCCATAGCCCTAGCCCTAGCCCTAGCCCTAGCCATAGCCATAGCCATAGCCATAGCCCTAGGCTATGAAATTTCTGGTTCCTGAGCTTGGTAGCACTTGATGAAGAGTGAAATTCACTGCGCAATACTTGTCTCTGGGTAGATGATAAATGTTGTAAAACGCTTAGTTTACAAGTATGTGGGTACTAATCGTGAGAAAGGTTTACTGAAGTAAAAACACGTTAAACAACACATAAAACACTTTAGAGTCTATAAGAAGGTTCTAATTGATCAAGCAAGGCATAGAATTGAAGAAGATTTTTAATTGCATCTTGAAGCATTAGTTAATTAACAAATGCACAGCCTATATAGCATGCATGCAGTGGCTGTGGCAACAATCAAGCAAAGGCACCTGAAGTGTGCAAGTGTACCTCGTTATTACGACCCTGAATACATTCTAAGTAGTGTAATACTCCCCCGTTATTTCGACCACTTCTTTTTGGCCCGACAGTGGTCGTATTAACGAGGTTCCACTGCATACTTAGGCAGAATACAGAATACAGATTTTAATTACTTCTTCCCACAAGGGGCTTTTCAAGAGCAATTTACATTACTAAATTTCAAGTGGCAGAGTCGAAGGCATATTAAAGGCGCTCGAAGCAGCCGCCCTACGACACATTTATGACACACATGTCAGACCACGAATCACAGACCTAGGTGTTGATTTTATGGAGGGAGGAAAACCGGAGAACCCGGCGAAAAACCCTCGAAGCACAGGAGAGACCAACTAAACTCTACTCACATGAGTGTTCCAAGCTCGAGAACGGGGTTATTCCCAGACGGTCACCCATCCAAGTACTAACCCCGTCAAACTGGGCTTAACTTTTTGGTGAGAGGCAGCGGCCTAACAGCACACGCCACACGTGCTTCTATAGCAGTAGGGCAAAGCTGGGAAACCGATATAACAATAGTGCTATATGTAATATTAATTCTATCCTAGGATTAGCTAAAAATTCTGCGCGTAATCTAAGGAAAGTTAGTGAAAACTTGACTAATTCAACCCGAATGAAAGTTGAAAATTTCTTTCAGTTTTGTTTTATATGAAGAGTACACAAGCTAGGCGTTACTTGACAATCTTTACCACATCCAAGCCATCTTCGTTTCATCTTTCCTTTAATCTCTTTGCATTAATTCCACGAACGGAATATCAATCTGAAAATGTGAATTGTTTTTCTCTGAAGTTCTCTCAGTTTACTGAATGGATATTGTAAGCAAAGTAGTGGATTAGTAAGCTGGGCGTTTTAATAATACTTCAGTTATTGTTGGGTGGTTTTGTGATTGTAAATATTTGTAGATAAGTAATAGATAAATCCCGAGAACGAGGGATGTATGCCATATATAAAGACCCGAGGACGCGCAGCGTCCGAGGGCTTTATATCGCATACATCCCGACGTTCGAGGGATTTATCTGACTTAATTTATTATCGAGGAGGTTTTCCAACAAAGTTTTGTCTTTTTTTTCCACCTTGGACAAAGATTTTCCTTGTTTTTTTCTTCATTTCGTATCTAATTATTATTCAAGATCTTTATGCGATATAAAGACCTCGGAAGAACAAAGAAAACCGACTCGATAATAAATTAAATATAGCGAAACACTTTCATTCAGCTCGGCTTACTAATGGCGAATGCATTTACATAAGATATCACTCATCAAGGGAAAATATTTGTTCAGCGCAGATCTGTTAGATTGTGTTAGGATAAAGACGTTAAACATCAAACATTTCCTATACCTAATCTAATCTAATCACTGCAAATAAACAATAAGAAATTTAATTTAGTTTATCTTAGATTTAGTGCAAGAAAAGTTGCTAGTTTCAACTGCATGGGTGGAAATGGCCATAAATCTGAGTATTTAAGCTTGACGAACGTCAAGCTTGCAAACATACCACATTCACTAGCATTCTTATGGCTATATTAATATGTACTAATGTACTATTGTGAATTGAATGGTAACTTATAATTTTAACCTCCACATTAAAACAACAATCTACTTTAGTTATACAAACTGATCTTAGACTGTAGTCATCTCTAGAATGTCGTTATCTTATGGTTATTATAGCAATGTTTATTTAGAATGAATGCTGGATAATGGACGAGTGCATGCATGCTTGGTTACACAATAATAGATTCATTGAGTCAAAAAAATGATTCTAGATTGTTAAAAAAGCTGAGGGGGAAAACTGTGAAACGGTGCCGAAAATCTGCGAGTTTTGACAACACTATTTCAGAAACTAAAAAAAACTAGTTCTGAAAATGACGTATAGGAGTTGCATTGTTAAACAACCATGGGTCTTCTAATAATTTTTTAAGTATAAAAATGCTGTTTTGAGTTTGTAAATCTGAGTGCAAATTCCTCGGCTATAGAGATGACTACCTGAGTATTGACCCCCGAACATTTGAATCCTGAGTAAGTGGGGCCCACTAATAAAATCACTTTTTTATATGTCATATTAACTGTTATGTGGTTTTAACATGAAGTACGCTATTGTTTTCCCGCTGGCCAAGATGTCCCATTCGAAGTTACTAGCTTAAAATCCAGTGTGTAGGAGTAGGACATAAGCCTTCAAGTGTAGGACGGCTTGTTCAAAAGCTATAGCCTAGCCAGCTGTTATTGGGCGAAGAAATTAATACTGTTTTCTTGTGTGTATAATCGGAATCTCGTTTATAAAATGAGCTAGCCCTGCCAGCTGTTAAGCAAGAACTGATTCAGTATTTTCTTGTGTGCGTAGTACATTAGTTATAGTCATAAACTTTATTCAAACAACATAAATACCAGATTTGGTATATAAGATACATACATATAACATATAAACTAGAGTACGTGCTCAACTATAAACTTTCAAAACTTCTTAAAACATTAAAACAGTATTTAGCTACCAAAGTCATAATTGTTTTATCTTGCATAGCAATGACATACATGAAAAGGTCTTGATAGCTAAATTTAGAAAATGAGTTATTTATTTTACAGAGACTTTCCATAAAATTAACTCTAAGATCGGCGAACTTTGTGTTTCTGCATGACATTAAAAGGTGTTGTTCGTTCCCAATCTCATTTAGATCACAATGTTTGCATAATCTTTCACTGTATGAAACATTTCCGTATCGACCAGTTTCAACAGGTAGTTTATGAGCTGAAATTCTTAATTTTGTAACCGCTTGACGATGTTTGAAGTTGCGAATTGAAGAAAGATATTTTTCAAAGCCAAAATTTATTTTCAGTTTTTTAAAGACTCTTAATTTGCCATTATTTCCACCTTGTTGAATCTGCTCTTTCCAGTATTCAGTATAAAACTCATGTAATTTATTCCTCAAGTAATGGCAAAAATTTCCTTGTTCTTTGGGTGGTATTACAAAATTTTTTAAATTATTAACTTCTATATTACATAGTTGTAGTAAATATTTTGTAAATAATATTGGTTGTAAATTAGAAGTCCAGAGTCATATGTCAGTTACGCATACAACTGTAACTTACTATCATCTTCAGTCATACTGAATACTAAACAGTGAATTTAACAACACTGGTCACTAAATAGCGCAAACCGATTTAGAAGCTAAACACAATGTCTATACTGAATTATATACAATAACCAAATTTAGTGGTTTGTATATTTTATATTTATTTACAATTTTACCTTGAGGCCCTTTTGTCGCTTGTATTTTGTCGTCTATAAGTCGGAATCGTTTCTTATTTTAGACCACTATCTTTAACCATAATAAAGGTTTAATTCTACAACTTACCGCAGTTTTTTTTTCTGATCAATTTACGATTATAGTTGAAAGAAGTGAGCGGTGCTGTTTGCTCTTCATGATCGTACTGTTTCAGTTTTTAATATTTTTTCATTGGCATGGGAGGTGCATGTTGACATGTTCAAGTATCTAGCTGTCAAAAGCGCCTTCAGTTCGCAGGACACTGACACGTCAACATAGAACTAGGTGTTATCATCCAGATGCCACAGACGACAACAAACGTTGCTAGACATTTGAAATACTCAGGAAATATTTCTCATTCCCAGCCAGAGGTCAAACCTGAAACTTTCTAATGCACACCCTAACCATTACAGACGACCAAGTTTTCCTTGACAAGTTTTTCCTTGACAAGTTTTATTTGTTCGTGTGCACGACACAAATTGACAAAAAAACGTGTTCATCGTACACACGAGCAAGGAAAGTTACCAAGGAACTTGTCAAGAAAATCTTGGTCGTCTGTGGGGGCTTTAAACTACTAAGACTCGAATGGTTGAAAATTCATAGTCATGTGCTGTAGCCTTTAGCATATAGAACGTACTAGTCAGTTAAAGTACGCGTGCAGTGGCGTAGCCAGGGTTCTGTCTTTGGGGGAGCGAAATTGGTCGAGCGAAATTGGTCGAGGGTCGAAGACGCGAGCCTCCTAGGGGGGTCTGGGGGCATGACCCCCCGGAAATTTTTTGAATTCTAGAATCTCTCAGACTGCATTTCCCGCATTCTGAGGCGAGATTTAAAAAAATAACTGATCGCCATAAATAGCAAAGTTTTGTTGTCTCCAAACCAAAACAATGTAGTACACATATCAAAATTTATTGAGAATTATTTATGATAAGTCGTATGTATGTGGACCTTGTAATGCTATATTTTCCATAGAAAATAAAACAGTAATATATAGTAATATCATTACGAGTCAACTTGCTTCTCCCTTGAAGGCTTCACTACGTAACATCATTACCCCCTCCCCCCCCCTCAACAAGTTTCTCCCCGGATTTAAACTTTTCACAGGAATGGCCTGGAAGACCATTGGGGGGGCGGTCGCCCCCCCTCGCCCCCCTTGGCTACGCCACTGTTAAATAACGCGTGATGTTATGAATAGCGGCCTGTATGATGATCTGCCTTGGTGGTATTGTAACAGACGTGCAGAGCTCGTTAGACAAGAGTCAAACCTGTAAACTTTCTAATTACTCCTTTGACGCTCTAATCATTAAGTTACCGAGACTCGAATGGTTGAAAATTCATACTCAATCATGTGTTTTCTAAGCGGTAGTGTTTGATTCATAATGAGTTGTAGTTAAAGTGATATTATGAAAGTTACTTTACTCTCTTCTTTGTGTCATGCTGTCTAAAATAAACATTCTATATTCTATACATACGTGCATCAAAGTGGTCTTTGCGGCTGATATATCAGGCCTTAACCTTTCCTGGGCGCGGCATCAGACTCTCAAGTCTTATGTAGTTTACTCTGGTTATAATGCCAGACCATTTTACTCCCAACAAGTCCCATGCAAAGGCAGGGAATATAAAACTATATAAACTACGTATATATCTACTACTGCCTATAATTAAATATCTTACACAGACATATAGTTGTCTTTGCTATTAGTGTATAGGCCTTACAGGCAGGGAATGGACAGCTGCACGTATAGCCCCCCCCCCCCCCCCCCGTCACGTTTTGAGAGGCCAGCTGGAGCAAGCTCTCGGTTAATTGCATGCGTTCTAGTGTTTTTTAGAATCGACTGACAACATGTCAGAATAATCCACATGCAAACGATATTTGCTTTGTTTTAATTTAAATGTTATAGTTCCAAAAATAGCTATAAGACATTCTGTTTTATAACCGACTTAACATGCATGTCTAAATCAGACAGCCGGAATCATACAGGATCATACAGCACATACAGAGTCGTACATGCAGAATCATGAGAATCATACAGTTTATCTAATCCATGGGATTACTTCCGGTAAAACCACGCGCTGTGATTGGTTGCTGATGTGACGAGATTTCTCCGTAAAGCCCGCGGGCATTATGAAAATTGTTAATGCGCCTACGATTGGAAACAAACAAAAAATCCTAATAAGAAACTTTTATCGCCGAAAAACGACGAACATAAATGAAATAAACGACGATGAACATTATAAAAGTAAATTCTAGTATCCAGACGAGAAAGAAACAGAAGAAAATAACGCTAGTTCGGTGTTTTGACGAAGTTAAAGGAAGCGAAGACCAAGAAATACAAGATTCATTTTGAAATAAAAAGTGCCATATAATAAACTACTTAATAACCTCGACCGTTCGGTCTTTACGATAAAATATTAAACCTCGGTCTTGAGCGTATTAACCTCGCTATCGCTCAATACAGCAAGACCTCGGTTTAATATTTTACCGTAAAGACCTCACTCTCAGTTATTAAGTAGTTAATAATAATCGTTTCACCTGTAAAACACTCTTTTTTTTAAATATATATAGACCTACAGGATGCAAATTACCTTTGTGGCACAAGATGTATATGAATAATGAATTAAAAGGAGCTGTTATATATATTCTTACAGGGTGAGTTTTTATAGTACTTTTATTACTTCGTATGTTATCTCGTTGAAAAGTCGATGTAAACGTTCGCTAAATAGTTAATAATGCAAGGTCGAAATACATTTAACGTACTGTAAGTTTATATGCAGACGAGTTTTATTTATTATTATTTTGTGAAACAGTACTATATGGCTCTAAATGAAACATATTAATAGTCGATATATCGGAATATGGAGTTTAATAATAGTTATGTTTGAATCCTTGAAAGTTGAAACGATTTGCAAGTAGTATACCAATATGTTAACATGAGCGATGAGTATAAAAAAATGCGAAACAGAGCGGTTAACAATCAAACATAACACTTATAATATAGCATATAACTTTCGGAATATGATTTTATATTTGTTCTCTTTGGCTTAAATATATATATATACAGCTAAATCAATTAAGGTTGTCCTGGCCAAAGTCAAAAGGCTAAAGCCAAAAGGTCAAAGCCAAGCGCGAAAATGCTCGTTAATAATCCCCAGAGAGGCAAGTTTGGTTTATTTGTATGATTTTGGCCTATAAATACAGTAAATGTGTGCTTCGCTATTTAAATAGTAATTCACATTGGCGTACTTTTCGCGCTTGGCTTTGACCTTTTGGCTTTGGCCTTTTGCCTTTTGGCTTTGGCCAGGACAACCTTAATTGATTTAGCTGTAGCTATATGACCATTAATGTGTTCAAAAGTGCTGTTTTATACAAAACTATAGTTATTCTCTTGGGAAACAGTGACATAAATGCAATCAACAATCAAGCAGAAGACGTATAATATATATTAGTCCATATAAAACTTCCGGAATATATGATTTTATATTAGAGTTATCTTGGAATCCTTGAAACTAAGAAAATGTTTGGCTAATGTATTAAAAATTAGTGTAGTTATTCTTACAGAGGAAGTAGTGTTGTTATATTGTAAATTGTAAAACAGTACATCCAGTCGACAATCAAACACGAACGCAACACAAAGCATTTGAATTTTTTTTTTGAATTTATTATTTTGAATTTATTAAATTTGCCACTTAACGTGTGGCAGGAGAGAGGAACAGAACTTTCGTCCCAATTGACACCAAACTCCTATGTGTAGACAACTAAGACCTAGGTGTTGATTTTACGGAAGGAGGAAAACCGGAGAACCCGGCGGAAAACCCTCGAAGCACAGGAGAGACCAACTAAACTCTACTCACATAAGTCCCAAGCTGGCGGAGAACGGGGCTATTCCCAAACGGTCACCCATCCAAGTACTAACCCCGTTCGACCGGGCTTAACTATTGGTGAGAGGCAGCGCCATAACAGCACACGCCACCCGTGCTCCCCAAACACAATATAACTCCTCATTTTCGATAGCTTTATATATAGTATAGTTGCCTTTGGGCTTAATTGGAACTCGTACTACCAATTGTATTAAAAAATAGTGCTGTTATATTTGGTAGAGGGAGTTATTATTATTTTATGAAACAGTATATACATGCAGTCGACAATCAAATACAACACACAATGTAGTTGTATAGTTTTTCATAGCATTTTTGAAATATGGATTTATTCTGTAATTATATTTGTAACCTTGAACATGACTTGAAACGTGTATACCAATTGTATTAAAAAATAACGCGTTGTTACTCTAGTATACAGGGAGTATACATGTAATGTATCTTCAATAATCAAACACAACACAATATATAGTTCACAGCATTTTTTAAATATCGATTTATACTATAATTATCTTCAAGCTCTTCAGTAAAACTTGGAACATGTATACACCTATTGTATTAGTATAAAATGGTGCTGTATTCTGATAGCGGAAGTTATATTGTGAAACAGTATACATGCAAATAGTCAACAATTAAACCCAATATACAATTGCTCATCATATCGTTTTTGAAATGTAATTTCATATAGTTACCTTTGGGTTTCCTGAAACTTTATCTATGATGTCTGCGGTCATTCAGTGATTGGGTGGCTGAGTATTAGAATAAACCATGTGTATCATTATTCATCAGTATAGTTCTCTGGTTGACTTCTCTCTCGGCTATCAAATGGGAAATGATACCTTTCCAAAGGAAGTGAGTCTTATGACTAATGCTTGTCCTAACTTGAATACTTTTTTTTTAATTGGGCGTATATGTTGTCAACATCTCAGCTAATGTATTCTATTATTTTTTAATGCATATTTATATTATTTTCTATACTTGGCTTGTCTCTACTTAAAACTTTATAATTAATCTTTTATAAAGAACATGTTTACCGACGTACATAGTACATTATCTGATCAATGCACGCCCAAATTACGATTATTTACACATGACTTATTTGAATAAATGTAAATTATTGCTGGAGTCTTGACACACGGATTCCCATGGCATTTAAACGAAAATCAGTTGGATTAATCCGTATTTGAAATATGGGATTATAATTACATATCAATGCACTCAAAGGCACAATTTCTGAAACTCTGATGAAAATATTGATTTCCTGGTTTCTAGCGGTTTTTGAAATCCTTGAAATTGTTTTTATTTAATGATCTAAGATCTTTAAAATCCTTGAAATTCGTTGGTTTTAATTGTAGATTTATAAGGTCTTTGAAGGTTTTGCAAATATTAAAGGTCTTCTGTCACAACTCACAAGTGGTCATATATCTTCTGGCTTACAATTTACTAATGACAGTTCATATTCTGCGGATAAAGGGTTCTGCTCAAAACCGTCAGTATTTCTTTATCAAAACTATTCTTGGCAGTTTACTTCCTTTTTCCTTTGTCCTTGGGCGTGTTATAGATGCTGATTGGTGTACATTTTCGCAATTTGGGGAGACCTAAATTGCTTCAAACAAACAAACAAACACGTACACAAGCAAACAAACAAACACACAAACCTACAAACAAACACAAACACACACCGAAGACGTATTCCAATTAGTTATTGTTTCGTTTGAAGAGAATTGCTCATTTTCTCCACTAGTTCTTTACGCCTGGAGGGTTATAAAATATAAACATAAAACAGATGACAAAGCAAAAACATGTATATACTTGAATATGAATTATTTTATAATTACTTCTACAATAATCTGTTAGATATAAATATTGAACATTATTGTGTTAATTAATGTAAACATTAAATGAAGCAAGTGTCTGCATGTAAACTAGTATAGGTTGTTAATAAATAATAAATGACGACAATTTAAATAGCATTGGGCAAATTGTTCATTCTTTTTAGCTTCGCGTAGTTTTCATAATCTTGTTTAAAATAACAGGAATTTTGGAATTAGTTGCAATATATTTATGAACAGCGTGTTTACTTTGGGTTTCTAGCCGTTGCCTGGGTGAGCTTAATGCTATACTACTTTACAAAGTACTGCCAAGATTTTTAGTAAAACTAAAAACTGACATTTCGAGCGAAGCCTTTTGGAACACATTTTACTCTGATGAAGGGCTCTGCTCTAAACGTTATAGTTCTTTGTTACTAAAAATCTTTACCACCTTTTTACTTTGCTCTCTTCAAAAGACTGCCTACACAGCATCATACCTTTTTATACCGAGTACCGACATGCTATACGGCTGTTGTTGTTTCAACACTGCCTACGCAGCACGCTATTTTTATTTCACTTGTTGTTAAAGACTGAACTATGTTTGTTTCATGTAATCATTATAATTATCTGTATATATGGTTATAACAATCGAAATATAGTGGAGTCTAACGTTCCTTCGCTCGAAACGTTAGACTACTACGTTCTCTGTTTCGGCAGTATATCTAACCTTACTATATATTTTGATTGTTGTTTCAACACTGCCTACGCAGCACGCTACTTTTATTTCACTTGTTGTTAAATACGCCTGACTGTTACGTGAGCCAGACTGAACTATGTTTGTTTCATGTAATCATTATAATTATTATAATATATAGTTATATATAATAGTATATTATAGCTATATAGTTATAATGATAGACAACACTAATATAAAACGTTTCAATACGTTTCAATTACAAAGAAAGTCTATAAAGCGCCTATATAGGCAACCCGATATAGAAAATGTTCCAATTGATTTCGGGGTAGGGGACTGAGTTCGGCGTCAGGTGCGGATAATGGCGCATTCTGTATAGTAGTAAATAGCGGAACATTATGTGTATTGTCTTGAATTTATTGATTTATGTACGGGGTTTGCCTAGTTGGGACCTCGTGTCCGTTCGCTAGCCCCTTATCAAACTTTTACTGTTTGTAATGTATTGTGATCTGTTGTTATTATTGTAGTACTGTATTACTTAGTGAGTTTGATTAAAGCTTCTATTATTATTATTATTAAACCCCCAAAGCCTATAGAGGTCTATAGGTAGATTGTCTATAGGGTTATATTTAATTCATATAGGCTATAGCAACTTACAGGATCCTCTCGGTGGCCTATAGACTACTCTAGACAACAATCTATAAACGTTTTTGTAAGGGACTGTCAGCCTACCGAGTCATCGTTTAGTATAATTATACTATAGTTTATGTAAATTCTAACAATGTTATATTTTTTGTTGTTGTCATGTTGCTATGGCAATATTGAGAGGAACCAAGATGCGTTACTGATGTTCTAAAGCCATGTATAGAACCAAATAAATATTCACTATATTTAAAAAAAAAACACAAGCTGGTTTCCAAGACCGCCCCATTTCCGAACTGTGAGATGTCTAAGCTTCGTCATTCTACGTCATCTGGCCCTCGAGGAAAAAAGTCAAAGTTGACAAGTGTTGAAATAAAAAAGAATTTAAAATTCTTTTCAAGTCGGTACTTCTGAGGATGGCAGTTCGCAGCTGCGGCAGAGCAAAGTGGGATTAAATATGACAATGTTAACATTAATACTGCATTTGTATGAACTGATACCGAATTTCAACATTTTAGAAAAGTGTTTTTCATACATATTTGGTGTTCCTAATGTGTTTTATGAGAAAGACATTTTTTCAGAGAAAAAATTCAATTGCGTGGAATCGGCAAAAATTTTCTATCCTCTTAGTTCAGCAGCTCGGTGTTGCTAAGTGCTGATGTTGTTGTCAAGGGTGATATACGTCATCATGCATGAGAACCGTTGATGAGTATCTATCAACAACCATAATTTGACCTCACTTGATTTAAAAAAAAAATTTAATTTTAATTACGATTCTGGTGAGAGACAACTTTTCTTTCTCTGTTTTAAATGCAGTTTATGTTATTTAATCTGACAAAATGTATCCAGTTTCTTTCAGAAAACATCTTATTTATTACAACACTGTTTTTTTGTCAGGAGTATTATGGTATTTTACTGCATGTATAATGTAGGACCACGACTAGTAACGTCGGTATTTCTCTGAGATTTTGACGGTTTATAATATCACATTTAAGATTTTCTATACGTCATAACACACTGCCTACACAGCACTCTACTTTTATATTACTCCATGATTTACTCTGATGAAGGACTTTGGCTTAAAACGTCAGTATTTCGTTCTCTAAAATCTCAGCAGTTCACCATCTTTAAGATTTTCTATACATCATAACACACTGCCTACACATCTCTCTACTTTTATATTACTCCATGATTTCTTCTGATTTGACTCAAAACATTAGTATTTCGTTGTCTAAAATCTCACCACAGTTCACCACCTTCAAGATTTTCTGCAATTCTGCGGTATACCGTGACACACTGCATTCTACTTTTATAATTTTAAAATATGAATTTAAACGTAAGGTTAGGGCTTTATAATTCGTAAATAGTATCTAAAACTGGTAACTATGTATATTTTATATAATATAACAATAAAATCTTACTGTTTTTAATATGTTTTTCCATGCATGATCTATATATTTCGCGGCATTGCTCAGTGTATTTCGTTATGATGAGGATTGATATAGAACAGCTGCAGGAGTTTATAGCCTTGGTAAATTGTTTATCTTCGCCAACATTGATCCTGAGATAAAATGAAACCACATACTCCGAACTCATCTTTGGCCAGAAATAGTATTTCAGGACTGATAAACGGTTCTGTTAGTTGTAACCGAGTAAATCTTGGACTATTAAATCTCTGCTGTTGTTTACTATAGTGTCTATGCCGAGTATATGATAAATTTGAAGACGTGAAACATTAAAACTCACCTTTGCTGAAGGAATCCTATACTTTGCTACTGACTACGAGTTGCGTTGTTCTTCATAGTATAAAGCTTTGTGCTGTTTACAAAATTCTGTTGAGATTATTATGTAAAGTTTTGATTGGGAATCTTAATGACGGATTTGATGACCTCTACCGTATGCACCTGCCACTGAAACATTTGAAATCTATATTCACAAGTGTTAAGGCCTAGGTATCAAAGTTTTCCATATTTCATAATGTAACACTTAAAATGAGAACAGTGTATGTCTGTTTGTGAAAAAAAAACACCATTTCAAGCTGTGTGGTTTTATCAAGACCGAATAAATAAAACAGCAATCAGTATTTGCAAACAGTTTTCTGCCATACCGGTTTTTAAATTCAATTTATTTCCCACGTCAAATCCACTTTGGTTTTTCTTTTGACGATCCGACTTACTGGGTGTCTAAACTGAATTGTTTTATTAAATCACATTGAGAAAAAACAAATGTAGAATTTCCTTTGATGTAATTTTTTCAATACTTGCAGAAGTATTAGAAATACTTGCAGTTGATATTTATCAAAGATCATAAATGATAACGTGTTATCTGTAATTGAGGTTTTTCAATTGCAATAAAACTAAGATGGGTTTCCTTTCTGCTCGTTGTTATTAGTTCATCTGGTTAGACGATCGGTTTTCTAATTAAACTCCGTCAATTAATGAGTCAATGTCGACCCCCAATGCCGCTTGTTTTTATTACGTTTTATTTTATTAAGAATGCATATGGTTCGCTTTGTTAAAGTTAGATTTGTGTGCCTTGTGAGTTTCTATATATCCGACAGCTCGCCTCTGTACTTAGTGTCCGTAAACTGCATGATTAACTAGACCTCATCACAATAAACCAATAGTAGTAAGTCATTTCTGTATACATCAATGTACGCTCTTCTATTGTTGTTCATTTGATAAAGGAGCTGTCATTAAAGTGCATATAACCCCAATTTTTTTGTCATCTAAGGGGGCTTTCCATTTACACGGTTAGACCGGTCAGTCCGGTTAAATGGAACACGATTCGTTTGAGACCTGGGATGGTCTGACTGGAAAATTTGGTCCTAATCAAAAGCAGGTCCATTCTGGCCGGACTGATCGGTCTAACCTTGTCAATTGGAAAGCGCCCTAAAAGTCGTTCTACCTTTGGCAAATAGTTGAACAACGAAATATTTTTCAGATTGGAGCAACCTTTATTGCTTTAATAGAGATTTTTGTTTTCAAAATGGCAATGAGATGATGCCAAAGTAGTCATCATTATCTATACAATATTTATTTGCAGGAGTGACATGACCCAATTCTTCCATTAATGGTGTGTTTGAACAACATGTTCCATATTGTATGAGTTTTTCCACAAAAATTCTCAGGTAGTTTATATGTTATATTTATATATAATAAACGGCAAGATTACCACTACACACCATGAAACTTCTTTTGGTTATAGCATTAAAAATTAAACAACGAAAACTAATATTTAATATTTAAAAGTTGATATACTATATTTGTAATTCCACTGAAGACGTAGTCATACTACTTGTAAAGGAAAATTGCGTTGCCTTAACGAGTCACAACTCAGAAGTCAGCAGCGCTTCAGTCAGTCCTGCCTGTTGCATTAGTTCGCTCATTAGTTAATTCATTCGTTTGTTCGTGTGAAACGTTTTGACGCCAATAGGGCACCGCTCTGGTTAGCATTGTGTCTGGTCGTTTTAATTTGATATTCGCGTTTGTCTCAAAAAAGACAAAAAATTCTAAAATATATAGAAGACTTGAAAATTACTTTCTTTTTTTATATGCTAAAAACTTCTAGGAAAAGACCTAGAGAAAAAATTGACCAGAATCATACAACTGATATGGCTGACTATATATACTCTAAACTTAGGGAGTTGACTCCTGTGTTGATGATAGAAATATTTACTGTCTAATTTAAGTGTAATGTGGACCACGAAAAAAACACATAATTTTAGTTTGTTCATGAAATCATTGGTAAAAATGTTGTTGGGCCACAAAACGTTGACAGAATTTTGAGTTTTCCTTCTGCGCCCTTCCATCTTCACATAATAATGAATAAGCGTAGGAAGCGGAAGGCGGCAGGATGGCAAAGTGATCATTTTTCCTCCTTTATAGAGAGTGAGAAATCTTCTTGCGTTTTGACGAAGGTTCAAATTTATGTATACCTTAATTTCACGCATGTGATGCGTACAAGATGACTACATGTGAAAAGAGTGCTTCCATGAGTTTGACTCTACCAAACGTACACTACAGATTTTTTTCCGAGTAATCCAGTATGGTCCTAACTGGACCTCTAGGGAGAACAGTTTAGATATGATTAATAGGGTTATCGGCAGTATAAATAAAGTTAGTTTACTTTGTTTACTCTGGTTTCCTCCTATATATAGTAACACTGGATCAATGAGCGTGTTACTATGGGTCCAAACGGAAGCACTATATACTACTTTAGATAAATATTTTAATTAGTAATGTCAATAAGAAGTCAAATGACGACAAACTGAATCCCACGCTGCACAACGTTAAGAGAACATCTGACTGGAAATATTAATTATAATTTTTATAGATAGCTATTTTCTCTTATTAATAGCGTAATTATAGTAATTCTTTAGGGCTATTATTTTCAACGGGAAACAGTATCACAAAAACATTGATTTCAACCTGAATAAACATTGCTAGAGATTAGCGTAATATATTACTGATATGCCGAGAGGAATACTCGAGATTTTTTTACGCAGTGCTGAAATCAACGAATACATTTGTTGATCCGAGCCGGGTTTGAGCCAGTCAACTCGATTTTAGTCATAACGCAGTGCAACGCTTTAACTCTAGGGCAGAAAGTGAAGTCAGCTGTTACGTCGATCGCTTTCAGTCCCCCTACAAACTGTTCCCGCTACGCGGTCAAAAGGTACACAACAGAGGCAGACTTGGAGCAAGTCTACACACAGCGTAGAGATACGTACTACATCCGACATGATATACGAAAATCCTGACTTCACTTTTGAAGCGTGATAACATAGTTAATACAACATATACATGGTTTGGAAGCTCTATTGGCTTTCAACATGAAGCATGGTCATGTTGAACTGACAGTGGAGTTCCTTATATGGAAGTAAATTATATTGACACGTGACGATGAAGCGACCACAACACGTGACGATGAAGCAACTCACTCATTAAACCCGAGCGTTGCTATTGGATGACTGCTTCATTATACAGAAAATACAATACCGTGAAATTGCACAAATTTCAATAAACTTGAACAAAAACATAGAACAATCACTTTGGACGAGTTTCCAAACCATGTATATGTTCTATTAACTATGGTGATAAATGACTGAAGTTAGCGTTTCAGATCTGGAGAATGTGAGCTTACAAAACTGGACAGTGCTGCTCTGTACTACAGCCCCCCCCCCCCCCTTACTATTTGATATTTCTCGGAATTTTGTGGTTGTCGGAAAACTTGATCATCAGTTGACAATAGATTGTTTACATTACTAGATCGGCTTATTTCGGCCAGTTTGTTCATGTTGTCAGCCACAGTGAACTCACATTATCCTGCCTTTTATTCGTTTCCTAAATTATCTGTAGTTATCTTTTACGTACTTTTGTCCAGTATTTTGTTCCCTAAATTTTGTGTAGCTTTCCATTGAGAATAAATATATATGAACCTCTATTACGTAAGCGTACCAGCTTTGTAATTATTTCATTGTCTAAAACCTCTATAATTTATGAAACAATTTATAAATATATAACTCTTCTATTACCAACTGTTATTATTATTTCGTCTCCTAAATACCCTGGAGTTTACCTTTAAGAATTTAATATATATTGATTTTTAATATATACAACCCTCTGTTGTGTACTGGCTTTGTGATTATTTCATTCTCTAAACACCGTTTAACACTTTGAGGCCTGGACCTCTCCCTGTGCTGAATAAAATCGTCTGGCGTTAGGCAGAATAAAATACTAAAGACTCGTCTTCAGGCTTCAAAGTGTTAAAGAGATAGGTTTTAACACTTTGAGGCCTGGATCCCTCCCTGTGCTGAATAAAATCGTCTGGCGTTAGCCAGAATAAAATACTAAAGACTCGTCTTCAGGCTTCAAAGTGTTAAAGAGATAGGTTTTAACACTTTGAGGCCTGGATCCCTCCCTGTGCTGAATAAAATCGTCTGGCGTTAGCCAGAATAAAATACTAAAGACTCGTCGTCAGGCTTCAAAGTGTTAAAGAGATAGGTTTTAACACTTTGAGGCCTGGACTTCTCCCTGTGCTGAATAGAATCGTCAGGCGTTAGCCAGAATAAACCTTAAAGACTCGCCGTACGCTTCAACGTGTTAACTTATAACATTCATAAATATATTACCTATCTTTTATTACGTACCTTTCTCAGTATTTCGTTTCCTAAATTCTCCGTACTTTACTTTTTATAAACATGACCTTGATAGAACGTAGCCAGCCGCTCAGCAAACGAACTTGCAATGTACGGCGTTTTCTCTGCGATCAACTTTCTTAAAAGTATATTCTTATTCCCATATAAGGTCTCCACCTGACCGTTGTTCAATAGTGGCGATGTATACTACTATTGGGTGTTTGGATGTTCTTAGTTATAAAAACATACAGCAGCCGGAAATCAGATGCATTAATTTATAACTTTGAATGATAATCTGATCAGATAGTTCGCCCACATCGTCTCATGATATAGTTTCAATGTTTTGTCTGTCGTCCCTTTAAATAAACCGTGGAACTAAAACAGTTCTAGTTTAGAATTCTTTACAGAGAAACTTGAAGGGGAATTCTCTTAATTTGTTTACAATACTCAAGTCAATTGAAAAGTTGATTCGAGCGTGATTTGAACTCTCATCTTCTGACTATTGGTGCGTCTGCTGCAATTTGAGCGATCGAGCATCGTATAGAGTCGAGAAAAGAGTTTTTATCCAATTTAAATACACGAGATATTCTCGCAATAACTTAAATTAACGCTGATCCGTGAGAATATGCACTGTTTAAATTCTATTCCAGAATAATCTTATGACAAACAGGAGAAAAACAATTTATTATATCTATTAAATTTTTTTTTTAAAAATTTTTTAAATAGAAAAACGCCAGCTTTTTTATATCATTCTTATAGAAACAAAAAGATAAAACTTTATGATAAAGAAATCTCTCTTCTTCAGAAATTTCTTTTCTTTTAAAAAATAATACAAAACAGCTTTCTTTATGAAAAACAAATATTCAATTAATAAATCTTGTTTAGTTATTGCTAGAACAAAACTCTCCGGAAACATTGACATTTCTTTTCTCTTTTTCTCTATTTCTTTCTTATTTCATTACTTGTGTTTCTGTTTATTCGTATATTTATTTATTTCTCTCTAAAACGTCAGATTCTTGATGTAATATTTAAAAGGCATGAGCAGTAGTGTTTTTTCAGGTTTAAAACACGAGGAGATAGTCGAGTGTTTTAGATCTGATAAAACGCGTACTGCGAATGTTTTAAATGGCTTCAAAAACTATCCATATAATAAACTCATATAGAAATCAATTTTGAAATTTGAAGTTGTCTGAGCCGCAAAATCGAAGAAAAAGTTCATCGAAAATAGCGAGCGTGTCTCTATCACATATAGAGACACGTCACGGTCATGATTTTCCTTTGTGTTTTCCTCATGAATTATTAATGAGTTTTTGAAGATAATATGACAGCTGCATGAAAAATTAAATATTTAAAGAATATAATCTCGGGTGAAGAAATATAATTAAAAAATGTCGCATACGATATCGCGTGCATGGGAGAAAAAATTATCATTTTCTTTGTTCTTCTCGATTTTTCTTTCAGGAACGGTTTAGAATTAAAACTAATTTGAAGAGTGTAAGAAAGTAGGGCGCTGCGTGTATTTTGTTTTAATATAACGAAGTGAAAAGGTTGTGAAATGTTGAGATTTTTAGTAACGAAATATTGACGTTTTGAGCGGAGTCCTTTATCAGAGTAAACTTAATGTTAAGGACTTTGGTTTAAAACGTCAGTATTTCGTTCACCATCTTTAAGATTTTCTATACATCGTAACACACTGCCTACACAACACTCTACTTTTATATTACTCCATGATTTACTCTGATGAAGGACTTTGGCTTAAAACGTCAGTGTCTTGTCGACTTGTGTTTTGTGTTCAAACGTCTCGCAAGCTCTCGCAAGTTGACGAAAACTTTGAACAAGCTCAAATTAGTCGCAAGCTAACGCAAGTCACCGCAAGTCATCGCAAGCTGGCGATCAAACGAGACACAAGCAAGCACAAGCTAAAACTTGCGATGACTTGCGTTCTCGTTTGATTAGGGCTAAAGGGATAAATGATACAAGTCAATGAAATTGAAAGGATTCATAATTTCATATTACTACACCGTTGAGTGTGAACTTAAGTTCGACTGCCTTGCTTTGAAATGGCATCTTGTTATATCCATAGCATGAATCACTTTACAACATAAAGTCATAAACATAAAATATATATCTCTACAATGTTATAAGATCTTTCGTTCATTCCGATCACTCAACGAGGGCTATACGGGGAGTATCGATAACTTACGTCGTCGTAGTCGGAGGGATAAAGCCTTTAGATATTTTAGTGTCTTTTTCAGTAATAGACGTGGACTGTGGCAATATCTGGCTTGCTTTAGTGTTATATTACAGTTTCTTGTCATAATAAACACAATATCCTCTTGTCTATTACTTGGTCTTCCGTATCATGCAGCGTTTTTCACATTTCTTCTTCGTTGAGAAATTATTGCCATTTGATAAGCAACCACCAAAATTAAACTTAATACATTTCCCTTTATCTTTGTTGTAATAATAACGCTTTGTATGAGCCATACAGGGTCCGTAAAACTTGGGTCTGTCGCAGATATTCTTCTTACTTGAAACTATAAAGAAAATAAGAGAATATATCTTGTTAGAAATACTCACAGACTTGTTAGAAATAGGTCAAACTAGCTTGCTAAATAAACGTAGTGTATAAGTGAAGCAAGTAGTATGCATAATTTATATTTACGTTTATATAATATATAATAATAATTTAAAATAATTTATAATTATTTATTTATATAATAATGATTATATTTTTTATGCATAATTAATTTATATATATATATATATATATATATATATATAATTTATGTATATAATTTATAAATATTTATTTCTATATTTATAATAAATTTAATTATATAAATTACATATGTGTAGATAATTTATATATTAATTATATATAATTTAAATGAGTATATACAATTTACATAATTACCGGTATTTTTGATTTTCATATTCATAATATTTATATATATATCTATATATATATATAATTTATATATAATTATATATTTTGTTAACAACAAACATTGGTCGTTTTGTTGTTGAGTATATGACGTGATAAGCTCTTCTCGTCTTCAGTATTCTTCTTTAAAACAAGAAGCTTGTTGAATGTTTTTAAGAAATTTTCTAAGAATGTTTTTCTTATCATTAATAGAAATTAAATATATAGTTGAAATACTGACAGTTTTTGAGCTTCAAAAATACATCATTTCAATTAACGTCGTCTTGATATCGAGATTATTAATCACATGTTCTCGCTCAAAATTAGATGCGGCGATTCATGTTAAATATAAAAATGGGCTGAATTATCGTTGGTTACTTTGTAGCAAGAACTCTGAGATAATGAATATAAGACTTGAGTCAAGTTCAGTTCATCCCAAAGAACGATAAAGATTAAGTTTAAAGCGAATGTATTATGAACATCTTACACTTGTCACTTTGATGATAATGACGACTAAAGACATTACTAACAACATTTACATAAAGTTCAACGAACATCAAGTTCAGGCTTTAAATGGGGGTACTCAAAATCTGAATTATTTTCCAATAAAACTATCAGACATTTCAGAGAATTCTTGGAAAATGAGACACGTTGAAAAAAGATGAATTTATAAAAATTTATTTCATGTGTATGGCTGTACGCTACTTTACAAGAATATGGATAGATTTATATGCTTACAATTTATTATAATTTATCAGATTGTGACGTCACACGTCAGATTGAACGTCATACGACACGTGTCATATTAGTTAGACTCTATGGATCACGTGATAAGCACATGGTTTATATAATTGCTACATTCTTTTCTTTGAAAAGATACTGTGTCCCCAATATTCACTTTAAGCTTAATATTCTTTGATATACTTATTAAAGATTACTTGTATAGAACAAAATATATTCGGGGGAAGATAAGGCTATTATGAAAATTCAAAATTTGAGTTAAAACAAGTGAAACTATTGTGACATTGTAATATTTCGATTTAAAAGACATCTTCAGACAAGGAAAAGACATCTTCAGACAAGGAAAAATACAAAAACATGCCAGATCTATCAAATCAATGACATTACCTTTGACTTGTATGTAATATTTAAAACACGAGCAGGAGTGTTTTATCAGATTTAAAACCACGAGGGCGCAGCCCGAGTGTTTTAGATCTGATAAAACACGTGATGCGAATGTTTTGAATGGCTTCAAAAACGATTCGTTATTGGATGTTATGTTCATTAGTATTCTTTCTATAAAATTGTATGTTCATTAGTATTCTTTATATAAAATTGTATGTTCATTAGTATTCTTTCTGACGTCAAGAAGTTTTATCAGGTATAAAACCATGGACATGGTACTGATTTCCTTTGTGTTTTCCTCATGAATTATTAATGAGTTTTTGAAGTATATATAGACCAAAAACCACATCCAGCCGACAATTTGAAAAAATACAATACAAAACATAAACCGAAAATAAACATCTTGAAACCCAAAATATGAGCTAAAAACAAGACAACAAATGAAACGGTGATATTTCGATTTTATTACAAAATCATCATTAATAGACCAAGTGACTAGAATCAAATACTTATGTTCAAGGATGGTGAAATATAATTTAATAAAATTTAATTAAAAATAATAAAATTTTAAAAAAATGAATAAAATAATTATTAAAATTTAATTAAATTTTAATCCTATTTCACCATCCTTGTATATATAGTAGATATTGGATTCTAGTCACTTGGTCTGATGACGATTTTGTAATAAAACGTTTAATTTGTTGTCTTGTTTTAGCTTATATTTTGAGTTTCAAGATGGTTATTTTCGCTCTATGCTTTGTCTTGTATTGTTTATATATATATAAATATCTCAAACTCATTAATAATTCATGAAGAAAATACAAAGGAAATCAGTACCGTGTCTGTGGTTTGGATATCGGAGGAAGAAATTACATAAATTAAGCAAACTTTCATCTTGATTTACTCTTAAAATACTGATTTGTTTGAGATGCTATATCAAACACTCGGAGGAGTGTTTCATCAGGATATCCAAACACCTCGAAGTTTGTTCAAAAACTTGGGCTTCTCCTCGGTTTTCAACAAACGTCTCGGTGTTTGGATATCCTGATGAAACACTCCTCCGAGTGTATGATATATTACATATAGATCTGGCATGTATTTTGTCTTTGATGATGATATGACTTTGAAATAGAGTGAAAATATTACAATGTCAAAATATAGTTCCACTTGTTTCAACTCAATGCGTTTTCAGGACGGGCATTATTTTTCGAAATATATTTTGTTCTATATTTTTTCATGTCTTGTCTTTTAAAGATTACTTGTTTTACTATGGTTTATACTTGGATCGTTTTTCAGTGTTTGAGGAATGGGAACGAGTGCTTTCTAAGTTCTTGCCTTTGATGCATTCACACGTTGCACATCCTTGCGTGTCCTTCGCGTAACCATGGCGACAATAATCACACTTCAATTTTGGACATTGCCCTGCACCAGATTGATTCCCATCCAGTGCTTCTAAAATAAGACCAAAAAAACAACTTCTAAAAACAGATCAATGTTTTTTGTACGTTATTAGTGTTTTCAGCTTGAGTTGGTGAAGTTTTTTCGTTTGTTTTTGCTGTACAAGCTGTACAACAAAAAAGAGAAAAACTCTGAGCTGCAGACGGGACTCGAATCCACAACCTTCCGAATGCCAGCCAGACGCTCTCACCATTGAGCCACTGGAACTCAGATGGTAGACCGAGGTTGTTTTCGATATTTATAGGCCTGGGAACTAGTCAAATCGTACATGTGTCACAAGTACTTGTTGGGCTACAAGTCGCATTGTGTCAGTTTATTTTCAGTAACTGTTTTTTGTACGTTATTAGCGTTTTCAGCTTGAGTTGGTAAAGTTTTTTCGTATGTATAACAAAAACATATTTCGAAGAAGATTGATCTCAAATTAATATTTCGATTCCATTAGAAAGTTTCATTTTTTTATATTTACAAAATTATATATTTGGATTATATATAACTATATCTTAAAAATTACTATAATTGATACCAATCGTAATTACTATGAACTCATTTTAGGCGGCATTAGACTCTCAAGTCTCATGCATTTTACTCTGGTTAACGCCAGACGATTTACTCGTTACAGGGAAAACCTACCAACGTTAATAAAATTAATACTAATTACCAATAATTATTATAATCAATACTAATTATATGATTAATGCTAATTAATATACTTTTATATTTAGGAATATAGAAAAATAATACATTAGTATTGTATAGTATAGAAATTTTTCTAATTATTGTAATTAAAGCTAATTATTATAAGTAATGCTAATTATTATAATTAATGCCAATTATTATAATTAATGCTAAACTAAACTAATCTTATTTATACTGGATAGCTCTATCAGTTAATAGCTAACTGTTCTCCCTAGAGGTCCAGTAAGGGCCATCCCTCATTGGTCCAGTGTTTCTACAGGAGGAAACCGGAGTACCCGGAGGAAACCTGTGGTGTTTGGTAGAGTCAAACTGGAAACACTCTTCTCACATGCGGCCAAGGTGAAATTTTAATCAGATAACTGCTGAGAGCAGGAATTGAACCTTGGGTCGCAGAGGTGAAAGGCACGTGCGCTAACCACTGTGCCACCAACACCCCTAATCCTAATGTTAAATAATGTACCTTCATCTTGAGGAATACAGAATCCAATTCCTATGTTGATGACAGCAATATCAGGTTCATATTTTCCTTCTTGACAGTAGAAACCATCAGGGCAGTTATTTTCATTCACATCGCAAAGTGTTGGAAGATCTTCTGGTTTCTGACGACAGCTGAAGTCTTGTTCACATTTCCACTTCCCATGTTTGCAAGTACTGCAATACAACAACGTAAGGTTAGGAAGAAAACTAATACTTAATTGAAATCTACTGTATTTTATGCATATTATTATATTTTTATTATCATGTGCGGATTATTATACGTAAATAATACGCGCATTATTATGCGTATTACATACATAGACTGATACAAATACTTCAAACTCACCAAGTTTCACATTTGTCTTTTCGAGTGATCTCGTCGCCAAATTTATAAGTTTTTCCACTGTCATAACAATCTGAAAATATAAATGAAACAATATCTAAGGTTTTTTCCTTTCCTTCCTTCCTTCCTTCCTTCCTTCCTTCCTTCCTTCCTTCCTTCCTTCCTTCCTTCCTTTCTTCCTTCCTTCCTTCCTTCCTTCCTCCCTTCCTTCCTCCCTTCCTTCCTTCCTTCCTCCCTTCCTTCCTTTCTCCCTCATTTTCTTCCTCCCTCCTTTCCTTCCTTCTTAAAAGCTTTCCTTATACAAACCACTTACGTTTACACGGTCCATCAACGTATCCAATCCTCCTCTGTTTTTTACATTCATCCTTACGTAAAAAACACCTGTTCCAGTAATGTCTTCCATTTGTCAGACCGCAGACTGGCATGTATCTGTTCTTACAATATCGTGGACACACGCAGCGAGCTTTCCCGCGACCATTCAACTGACATCGCTGGTTGAAACCACATTTCTTATTGGAACAAGCACCTTGGTGAAGGATAGAATGACCGTTACAGTATTTCATAGATAAAAACATTTTCACAAACTGAGGGTATTCACGGGCAGGCAAGCCATCCAACTCACTCTAAATTGTTTTATGTGGTGATCAACGTGTTTTCACTAGTTTTCACAGCTTTCTTCCAACTATGATTAGTGCCGTTATTCAACTCTGATTAGCAGTTTTAACAATTCATTGCATGAGTATAAAAAGTGCAAGCTTTAACTTACTTGGTTCACAAATGCCAGAAATGAGATCATTTTCTCCAAGAACTTTCACAGAGTTAGGTCTTCTGCTTACGCATTTCAAATCATTGCCACATTCTCCGCGAAAGTGAAACAGACCTCCACAACTATCTCCTTCAGATTTTGCACAAACATCGCAGCAACCACACATATCTTTGACAACTCCATCTAGAAAAGAAATACATTAGAGTTATTACAAGAAGAAACCAGAGTAAACTAAACTAACTTTATTTATACTGGATAACTCTATCAGTCATATCTAGACTGTTCTCCCTGGAGGTCCAGTAAGGACTATCCCTCATTGGTCCAGTGTTGCTACAGAAGGAAACCAGAGTAAACTAAACTAACTTTATTTATACTGGATAACTCTATCAGTCATATCTAAACTGTTCTCTCTAGAGGTCCAGTAAGGGCATTTCTTCGGTTGGTCCAGTATTACTACAGATGGGTGGATGCTGTTGTTGGTGGTGGTAGTGGTGGTGGTGCTGTCACTGTTGCCTTCTCCCTCTCCCTCTCCTTCTTCTCCTCCATCTCCTCCATCTCCTTCTCCTTCTCCAGTTCTCCTTCTTCTCCTCCTCCTTCTTCTTCTCCTCCTTCTCCAGTTCTCCTTCTCCAGTTCTCCTTCTTCTTCTTCTTATCATTATCTTAATTCTGAGCGCTAGTTTCCTCTCAATCCAAAATAATAATTTATGGTATTTGAAGGGGACGAAGCGGCGACCATATATCAGATAAGACTCTTGAACGACGGGGAATCTCAACCGACGATAAACAAAGGCGACAAAGATACCTGAGACATGCTCCGAGATACTAATTTGTGTTTATTCAAAGCATTGGATAGAGAAGGCGTTGTTTTAGTTAAGACATAGACACTACAAGTGCATGCGACATTCTTTCACACTCACACTTGCTTACGTCAGATTTAAACTATTCCAGCTATGCTCGGAGTTTCAAAATCAAATTCCTATTGTGTATAGAAAGTACTGAGGAAAATTTACAAACAGACGTGTACTGTATAAGCTAGTAAGGTTTGATATACTGCCGAAACAGAGAACGTAGGAGTCTATACGATCTTCAACAGGGCCTTTGCTCGAAACGTTAGTTAAGCCCGAGCACAGTGAAAAGGTGGTAAACTGCAGATAAGAGTTTTGATAACGAAATCAGGACGTTTCCAGCGAAGCCCTTCATCAGAGTAAACGCTTGAAACAATAGTATATTTCGTTATCAAGACTATTCTCGGCAGTTTATCATCTTTTCACTTTGCTCTATCTAAAACACTGCCTACGCAGCACTCTAATTTCTTACGTATAGTTAAGCCTGGTTAGGTGGGGTTAGTATTTGTGACCGTCTGTCCGAGATTGGGGCTCGTGTGATTAGAGTTATTGGTTTTCTCTTGTGCTTCGAGCGTTTTCCTGCGGATTCTCCAGGTTTTCATGCAAAAAGCAGCAACGAGAATGTGTTGGTATTGCGACACTCTATGACTCAGCATAAGTGAAACCTTAATGCAATAGTTGATAAGATCAACACACTAGATGTTATCACCTTGTAGTTATCTTAGACCAACTGTGCTAAACCATTCGCTTCACAGCCGTCATGCTGAGGGCAAGGTGAATCATAATTCTTAAAGTGATTACTTCTCAGGGAGATGACACGTTTTTCAAGGGAGGTTAAAAAATCACATCAACTCTAAAATCTTGAGATGACCGCAATGGACCTTAGACCTGCCCAGCTCAGAACCATGGTGAGCTCATCCTACTCAAAAATTTTATCTGACTGTGGGCTCAGCTGCGTCTACAGTCGACTCACTCCAGTTATAAATTTATTTAGAAAAATGTCAGCGGTACTACTGTGAGAAAAGGACTTAGACTGCCATTGTATATAGTCTAGAAGTGGTCGTCTCATATTGCTGTCACAGTCTTTTCTACACGCAAACGGTGACGGGAAGCGCCTGGCCGCCATCTTCTTTTCTACTGTAGATGGTCAAACATTTTTAGCAACCCCAAAACGTTAAATAAGGCGAGATATTTTTTTCGCTTACCTTCACAAGAAGATGTGTCTTCACAAACAACACTGTAACAAGGTTTGCAAGATTCAGTGGCAAGCACTAACACAGACAGAGTCGTTATTATTGTAATAAGATGAAGACTTCGCGCCATTTCTATAAAACAATAAGGGGAGGTCTGAGACGTGATTGGAGAAAACCTCAAACGTTTTATATTCCAGTGTTAGACTCTTTACTTCGAAACACACCAGGACAATGAATAATGTTCGTAAGCCAATAATTATGAACGCTACTGGAGGCTTAGGTTAGTGTGTGGGCTACAGGTGGGGTTGATGGTATTGATGTGATGGTTTGGGTGTGCTGGTATAGATGTGTTTGTGCAGTTGTGGTGGTGTTCTGGTGGTGGTGGTGTTAGTCAGTTAGTGTTGATGGTATTTGTATTGTGTGGTGGTGTTAGTCAGTTAGTGTTGATGGTATTTGTATTGTGTGGTGGTTTTAGTCAGTTAGTGTTGATGGTATTTGTATTGTGTGGTGGTCTTAGTCAGTTAGTGTTGGTGGTATTTGTATTGTGTGGTGGTCTTAGTCAGTTAGCGTTGGTGTTATTTGTATTGTGTGGTGGTGTTAGTCAGCTAGTGTTGGTGGTATTTGTATTGTGTGGTGGTCTTAGTGAGTTAGTGTTGGTGTTATTTGTATTGTGTGGTGGTGTTAGTCAGTTAGTGTTGGTGGTATTTGTATTGTGTGGTGGTGTTAGTCAGTTAGTGTTGGTGGTATTTGTATTGTGTGGTGGTCTTAGTGAGTTAGTGTTAGTGTTATTTGTATTGTGTGGTGGTCTTAGTCAGTTAGCGTTGGTGTTATTTGTATTGTGTGGTGGTGTTAGTCAGCTAGTGTTGGTGGTATTTGTATTGTGTGGTGGTGTTAGTGAGTTAGTGTTGGTGGTATTTGTATTGTGTGGTGGTGTTAGTCAGTTAGTGTTGGTGGTATTTGTATTGTGTGGTGGTCTTAGTCAGTTAGTGTTGGTGGTATTTGTATTGTGTGGTGGTGTTAGCGAGTTAGTGTTGGTGGTATTTGTATTGTGTGGTGGTGTTAGTCACTTAGTGTTGGTGGTATTTGTATTGTGTGGTGGTCTTAGTATAGTTATTCTTAACTATCGTCAAGTTCAATTACTCAGAAAAGATTTCTGAGTCCCAGACAGGGTTCGAACGTGCAACGGCTTCTAATGACCAGTTAGACGCTTTAACCATTGAGCTACTGAGGCTCAGAGTCAGATAGAGAGCTAAGGTTGCAAATTCATAGTCATATGATGTGCTCCTAAGCGATATCGTTTGTGGCATACATGTGATAGATGCGGTATGGACGTTCGTTTAGCTCAAATGCTTTTCTGAGACAAAGTTCGATCCTTCAATTTTCTGATGACTGGTTAGACCATTGATCTAAGGTTACAAATTGATATGTGCTTGCCAAGTGGCAGCATTAGTAGTGTATAAATGTAGTTGAACTGCCATTAAGACTAGTGGCATACACAAGCAGAGTACTCTTGAGACTTCACTATGATGACTTCACTAAAGTTAGGACACCCAGGTGAGCGATTATGAACTCTCCCAGACTTTACGATAAGAGCCTAGAGACCAGATGGCTTAGTAGGACGTCCATTGAGCTCTCATCAATCATGCTGTTGCTTCCTAGCAAGCTTTGTTTCCGCAAACCATGTTTCCTTTTTGCCAAAATGCCAATGACAACGTCTGCCAGATCTCCACTGACCTCCGTCATGTCGACGTAATGGTTTCAGAAATAACGTTTGTGTGTTAGATTTCTATTCCGGAGTGTTGACACAATATGATTTTAATATACGACAATTATTACTTCTAAATTCGTTAATTAACTGTTAAGGGAAACTATTTAAGGTTAAATTGTGTTTGAACTGCAGTGACGGCGGAACATTCGCGAAGCTCGGCTCTGCTGTGTCTCCCACGCTTTCAAACTACGGGATGTAAGGAGCACGTTGCAGACGTCGCCAGCGTTGCCGGATATATCCAAGCGCGATAATTGCGCACATTTTTATAATTGCGCTATGAATGTGCGCTTTTTCACAGAAGCAAAATTAGAGTTATGGATAAAGTCTAGCTCGTTTGCGCATATCCTTATAATTATTGCGCTATGAATCTGCGCTACAAATTTGCGCAATAAATCTGAGCTACAAATTTGCGCTATGAATCTGCGCTATTCGACATAATTCAAATCTGAGTCAGCATAAACCCTAGCTCGTTTGTTTTGCGCATGATTCCTATAATTGCTCTATGAATCTGCATGCGTTATCGGTTATGAATCCGCGCTATTTAAAATAAGAAAAATCTGAGTCACACTAAAATTCAGTAAAAATTTATCTTCATTTACAATTGATTTTCAAGCCAGTTATATTAACGGAACTAACTTTAGCGTATGACTTAACTGGTTAAAATTATCGCTGACTTTGACCATGGCAATACTTCTCTCAACAGCTTAAATATTTTAATACTAGTCTAATCACTAATGTTTTTGCCATTGATTAATAGCAATCAAGGGGCAGTGGAAGATCTGGGTCTGAACATTGAAATTCGAAAGCGTAGGGTCTAACGTTTTCCTCGAGCACTAGAATGCATAGTTGAAAACTTAAAAAATATATAAAAAACACCAGATAATCTTCAACCAGACTTGGCAGCAATTTAAGGCTTTAGGCTTAACCCATTCCTGCTGGCTGTGCATGCTCTGAGCTGGCCAAAAATAGTCTCTTAACTTGATTGTTTTACTCAGTCTAACGCCAGATGATTTTATACCCATCATAGGGAGAACTTTCAAACATCCTAGGCTGAATGAGTTAACTATAGTGATTTACTCATTTTTACTCAGTCATTTCTGCCTTAGGCCAAAAGGCAAAAACTGAAAAATGTCCCTGAAAAATGATTTTAATCGTCAGAGGGAGAAGCATCAGTCAGCCTAGGCAGCAACTGCCTGAGCTAGTCAGAAATGGCTTCTATTATTTACCCTAGCAATGGCTTAACTTAAGATTGTCTAGTTCACTCTCAACTCTGCAGTTCTTTTTGATTGCCTGAGCGCGGTAGGTCCTGATCACAGTTGAAAATCCTAAGATGGTCATATCATCTATCATCACTAGTAAGAGCAGTGAACACGCTTTCTCACTACACTATGGCCATCCCAAGCAATAGTAGTCTGCACCGGAGACTATACCAGGCTTTAGTCGTCTGCGCAGGTTAAAGCAATAGATGCGAGAAGATATGGCTGTAAAGCTTAGAACAGCTTACAAGCTGTAAAGCTTAGAACAGCGGCCGTGACTGATATGCTGGCATGCCTGATAAGCCACTCTTAGCCGCGATGACAATTGTTTGAACAATTCCAACTTTCGATTATCACATTTCACATGAATATCACACCTATCTCTTTTACTTATTTCTTCATTTATAAGTTGTTCATTTATAGAACTATATATTTCTGTATCTAAAGAGTAATTTAGCCATTAGATTTCACGACTTTATAGTAATGATGTGGGACTAGTGAAGGAAGAACGTAGTTTATATACACAGTGGTCAACTTGAACGTGTCAGACGATAATTCATCGCGTTCAGATCAAGTATAAGTAGATAAGTACGTTACCCACGGCCTGTACGTCCCTAACAAGATTAAAAGTCTTTTTTCAAAATAAATTATAACTGATGTCCAACGAACTAAAGTTTAAACTCGAGCGTGACCTTGACTGGTATGGTAAAATTATACTTTTTAAGGTATTAACAAGACCTTGTGTCTGAAGTCAAGTGAAGGTGACATTTCGTATTTCTTAGCTCGACTGTTTTAACTGGATTAATGGCAATACTTGAGAAAAGATAAAATATAAGGGAACAATTTGTAAAATGTAAGCTCTTGCCGTTTCAGCTTGGCCAGTCTGGCTGGCTCATGCAGTATTGACAAGTAAGCATTTAGTTAATACGTTGTATGAAGTAGAGCGAGTGCTGCTTGTAGTGCTTGAGCTGGTATACAAGCCAGACCACTGTTACCACTGCTACCACGTTGACCCATTGATAAAATACCCCGACTACACATTACACAATCAATATTCAACATTTCAGTATCAAAAAGTAGAGTGCTGTGTAGGCAGTGTTTTAGATAGAGCAAAGTGAAAAGATGGTAAACTGCCGAGAATAGTTTTTTTAATAACGAAATACTGACGTTTCAAGCAGAGCTCTTCATCAGAGTAAAAAGTAGAGTGCTGCGTAGGCAGTGTTTTAGATAGAGCAAAGTGAAAAGGTGGTAAATTGCTGAGAATAGTTTTGATAACGAAATACTACGTTTCAAGCAGAGCTCTTCATCATGAACATGGCGGTATTGTAACCTTGTGATCACCAAAGAGACGCGCTAAGCATGCAAGGATAAGCAAAAGAGTGGACAGGAGATCGACACAAAATAGAACCGAACAGATTAAAATATAATTTAATATTAGTCTCTATAAATTGTAAGATATTAAGCCTTGTACTAATATATGGCCTTAAATATTTTGTGTCATTTTCTGTACAAAATTACTGATAACCAAAATTACAAAATAAAAAGTGAAATACAACTCATTAATAATTCATGAATAAAACACAAAAGAAATGAGTACCGTGTTCATGGTTTTATACATGATAAAACTTTTTGACGTCAGAAAGAATACATAGAATTTTATATATTACTGATAAAAATACTAATGAACTCATAGAATTTAATATAAAATTGTCATCCTTATTTTCAATTAACTTAATCAAAGTAAAAACCACCAGTAACTAACGGTACATGATAAAGTATTAAACTTGATAGAGCACTGTGCATGCTGTTCGTGTTTTCGGAAACATTACGTAAACTGGCTGCGGAAGAATTTTAGCAATGAAATAACACTGACGTTTTGCATCTTTCACGTGAGGGCCTCCACTCGAAACGTCACGGTATGTCGCTTCTAGAAATTTCGACAGTTCAGGACATTTTCATTTTTCTATCTTGGAAACACTGCATGACACAGCACTCCACTCTGATATCACAGCTGACGAGAGTAAGCCGGCACAAGTGACAGCCGAGCTGAGCGCACAAAACCAAAGCCGCAAATGCTGGGATATTTTTCTTAATATGTGCACGAAGAAAGATATTTTGACAAGCTTAATTAGTTTTGTGCTTTTTTACTTTTGTGAAAAAATTTTGCTATACAACTTAATTCGCTGGTGTGAAATCTTTTTAGAGTTTAGACCGATATATATTTCTGTGAAATCGCTTTATACTACTATCGTTCGACTGACGAAATCTTTTTCAAATACAGTTTTCCCACAATTATGTGATTATTCTTGTACTTTGTATTAACCTAACTTATATTATTAGTTGTTGTTAAGTGAGGAAAGATCCAGAATTAAGAGATGCTCTGCTGCACAGTTTTATATAACTTCAAATCATCTGAGTCTCAACGCTTATGCAGTAGCAGGAAGAATCTGAGGAGTAGCTCAATAGCTGCACCGTCTCTCAGCGATCAGATTGTGTCCCAAAGTAGCAGGAAGAATCTGAGGAGTAGCTCAATAGCTGCACCGTCTCTCAGCGATCAGATTGTGTCCCAACGTAGCTGGAAGAATGTGAGGAGTAGCTCAATAGCTGCACCGTCTCTCAGCGATCAGATTGTGTCCCAAAGTAGCTGGAAGAATGTGAGGAGTAGCTCAATAGCTGCACCGTCTCTCAGCGATCAGATTGTGTCCCAAAGTAGCTGGAAGAATGTGACATTTCTTCTAGTTTGAGACGTCTGCTAGTCCTCATAAACATCGTGCAGCTCGTGTGTAAACGCTTGTCACTGGCAGCAATGATCTAGCTTAACAGGATTAATAATCTGGCAGAAAACACATTCGCACAAGACAATACCTCAATGCTGTTTCTTTACTGCGCGAAAGATTCCAATGGTTGCGAACCTTCTCTTTCTTTTCTGCGTGACAACCATGGACCTTTACTGCGCGCAATCATTTACTGCTCTATTTTAAACTTGCGCAAGTGTCTCTCTTCTTCTGAACTACCAATGAAATTGTGCGCTTAAACTTGCGCAAGCTTCCCTCTCTTCTGCGTGCCAGTCAAACCATAGTGTATTTACGCTTAAACATGCGCAAGGTAATTCATGCGCAAGGTAATTCTTGCGCTTCTTTTTTGCATCAATCTCTATTGAGCGCAATCATAGTTTAGTCGTCAACACTTGCGCGCAACTATAAGTGTCACCCCCCTCTCAATCAAACCATATAGGATGCTCTTAAACTTTCACAGGGTTTTTCTCGGCTTCTTCAGCATGCCAATCAAACCAGAAATCTCTCCTTGGTACGCGCACAAAAATGTTTTGATAAGCTTCAACACGCGTTGATTGACATTCGTCAGTAATTGATAAAGAGAACGGATTTCTGCTATTCAGAAATTTTTGGTTTTGCTTTGTTTGTTTATATAAGATGGGCGCTAAGTTTGGAAATAAACACCCCAAAACGCGTCCGGCTTTCGCGTGCGCTTAAGTACTTCTATAAGGGAAGTTCTTGGGAAGCAAAGGGGGAATGTTAACAATGGGAAAAATCCTGAGATAAACAAACATACTGGTTCTATGTCCACAAATAACTTGCGATATCCCAAAGTACAACGACACTGCTAGCTTACTCTTTCGAGATCTCACGCACGCATACCAGTTCTCGTGTTATTGTCATATTATGCGTTAACGATTTTGTCAACAGTATTTTTGTTCTCCTGAATGAGCCTCGAAACGCACGTGAGACAATTAGTAATGTTTTATTCACATACCGGAGACATCTGTTATGACGGCGTTTGTCTTAAACAAACTCGTCGCAATAACATTTTCACGGTTTATCGCTTTTAAAGCGCGCCGGCATCGCTTGTTTAACTTTACCTGGTATTTGGTCTAGAGCGCAACCCAGAGGACATCCACTGCCATTTTCGAGACTATGATGATATTATGATTCAGGGACGAAACCTTGAGCAGAGAACTAACTTGCGATCATTTTAAAGCGGAAAATCATTTAAACTATTGTTTATATATTTATCACAAGTCTATTGTCGCTTGGTATTTTGTCTAGCGCAATCAAAGGATGCCTGTTTATGTTTTAAGCACCAAACTAACTTACTCACCACATAACTAACCTCATTGGATTACTTTTAAAGCAGGAAAAGCATTACTTATTTATTTATTTATTTATTTATTTATTGCGACAACTCACAAATCTACAAACACTGTTCGTTTGATATTTTGTCTAGCGCAATCAAAGGATACCTATTTATACCATGTTTGAAGTTATTCTATTTATGTTTTAAGCACAAACTAACTTACTGACCTCATAATAAACCTTATTGGATTATTTTAAAGCAGGAAAAGCATTATTTGTTTATTATTTGTTGCGACAACTCACAAATTTACAAACACTGTTTGCTTGATATTTCGTCTAGCGCAAGAAAAGGGGCAAAGAACATTATTACCACAATTGATGTGAGTGTACGTTTAGGTACCAAACCCTTACACACTTATCCCTGGCTATAACCATCACCAAACGCTCACCATTCCCCTCGCTTTAATCGTATGTCAAAGTAATGAAGTATTTGATGGCGTACGACACAGTCATTGTTCGCATGCGTATTACTGTTCTCTAGTTGTGAGATTGTCTTTATGAAACGTGATAATTAGACATACCTCAGTCTGTAGTATCCAAACTCTGGATTCTGATAGTTCTGTATCTGAAAATAAACGAATAATGAAAAATATGAATAACTGCTCTTGACGCAGCAGCAAGTTGCGCACTATGTTCGGATTCTTTATTTGCGCAAATGCGCACTGCTTGCGCTGCGGCAGAGGATACAACAGAATAATGTTTACAAAACGCGCGCACACACAAAAACTACTCAACCTGAGTCTGCGCTAGGATGAAGAGAAAAACACAGCATATAAGAGCAACGATAATAGAGGAAGAATATTGCTGTTGGTTCGACATGAAAGTCTTCCTCTTGCTGAATAAACTGTAGTGGTTTTGAACTACACAGCGCGTCCCACGGCTCAGGGCGAGCAGAGGATATTGTAATGACGTTATATTGCATGCGCTCGTTATGACGACCACCATCATTGCTGCTGCTGGCAATATTAAGACGATGAAAGAAAGACCTCATCATTCAATGTGTGTTAATGAATCAAACTAAACATTCATTTCTCTACTCACCCTAAAGATCTCTTGTCTTTGACGCTTTTCAAACAGGGTCCTTGCCTTAAATGATTCAAGCTGCTTCAGCTAGTCTGCTTCTTATAGCCTTCGAGATTTTTATCTCTAGTCTATATTATCTGATAAAAAGATCTGATTGGTTTATATATTCGGCATGTCCTGTGGATATAAGCTTTAGTAACTCTAACAAGATTACTTTGCGCTACTTTCAGTCGAAGAAAACTGTGGAATGGAAACCATTAAAGGCATTTAAAGCAACTCTAAATCTTTCTTCTTGCGGGGAAAAACTGCTGGAAATTGAACAACGGATGCTTGATAACTATGTTTGTTTGTTCTGTGAAGTGTGATAGTTTTTTTCTCAGGGTGTAAATCCGGGCGCCACACAGTGCCATAGCAGTCAGGTATGATTGATATCCGCTATCTTGCGCTCGCTCTCTGTCTTATCTCACTTTCACTTGTGAGGTCTGGCGATGAAAGCGCTTTCCACGCAAGTCGTGGAGTCCCCGCGTGGAATAATTGTGGTAAATCTGCGTGTGAAAATATCTTTGATATTCAGCAAGTAGGGATGATAATTAAGGTCAATAAGGGTAGCTTATCGGATATTGAATGAACACAAATTAAAGCCCCGCACAGACGACCAAAGTTTTCCTTGCCAAGTTTTTCCTTGACAAGTTTTATTTGTTCGTGTGTACGACACAAATTGACAAGTTTTTCCTTGACAAGGAGCCTTGTTCAAGCTGGTCATGCCAGCTTTTGAACAAGGAAATTTGTTCGTGTGTATAGTCGTCAAGGAAAACTTGACAAGATCATCTCCGAAGCTTATTACGCGATCATTACTGTCAAGGAAAACTTGTCCGACCGCAACACACGAGCAATTACAACGTGTCAAGGAAAATTGTTGGGGAAAAACGTGTTCATCGTACACACGAGCAAGGAAAGTTACCAAGGAACTTGTCGAGAAAAACTTGCTCGTCTGTGCGGGGCTTAATCCGTGGTTTACGTAAAACAACTGAACACAGGACAATGGCGCTCTAATGAAATCCAGATACCGAACTCGTGTGAACTTACTAAGCTAAATAAAATCAACTCAAACACTGAGATTAACTACAATATTCCCCGCACACAATACCATTGTCATTCCCCTACACTGTCATACTATTTTCTACCTTCATGGTTTTGTACATATAAACGGTGATAACATAAGTTAATTATACAACCATCATTTAATATTATCACTTTATATGGTGCACGGATTATAGCTATTTACCCCAAATATGCTATAGCCCTGAATTGATAGTGGATCTGAGCCAGCTGCTCGTGCGAGAAGAATTTCACTATTTTCTGGCTAAGATCGGTTAACTAAACTTACTGAGGAAGGAAAACTGGAGAGAATCCGAAAAAATTCTCGAAGCACAAAAAAGAACTAACAACTCTACTGACATTAAGTCCCAATCTCGAACAGGTGGTCACCCATCCAAGTACTAATAACCTTGTTCTTTCCTAAGGCTTAACTGCAAGTTCACTCCTCACGAAGATGAGAGGCAGCCGTGCTAACAGCACACGCCATAATTATGTGCTTCTTAAAGCATTTTCAATTAGGACAGACATTCTGTCGACGTTCGTCAAACTGAAGCTTAAATACTCAAAAACGGTTTTTGAAACACAGACAGATATTAAACCTGTCACTTTCTAATGATTTCCTAGACACTCTAACCTATTGAGGCTTGGATATAGAGAGCTAAGGTTGCAATGGTTAGAGTATCTGACCTGCTGTTAGAATGTTGCACGTTCGATACCGGTATGAATATCAGAAATCGTTTCTGAATATCTGAACTTAACGAACATCTGCCAAACCTCTTGATAGGCCATGTTCGTAAATGTACTGTAGTTAAATTAATTGATTTAAGCTGTGATTGTTGGTGGTGTTGATGGTGGTGAGTGTGATGGTGGTGAGTGTGATGGTGGTGGTGATGGTGGTATTGATGGTGGTGTTGTTGGTGTTGGATCTGGTGGTGATTGTGATTGTTGGTGGTGAGAGAGGTGGTGGTGAGAATGGTGGTGGTGATGGTGGTGGTGATGAGTGTGGTGGTGGTAAGTGTGGTGGAGGTAGTGATGGTGATGGTGGTGGTGGCCGGTTGGATTGGTGATTGTGATTGTTGGTGGTGGTGAATGTGGTGGTGGTAAGTGTGGTGGTGGTAGTGATGGTGATGGTGGTGTTGGCCGGTTGGATTGGTGATTGTAATTGGTGTGGCGGTAGATAGTGAATGTTTCTGAACCGCAGACAGGAATGAAACATGCACTTCTGACAGAGATAAAACCTGCAACCTTCTAATGACCAATAGAAAGTTGCAGCACGTGGTTGCAGGTTCGATTCCTCTTTGGAACTCAGAAACATTTCCCGAGTATTTGATCTTGACGAACGAGTGTTATGTGTTTATAATGCTCGTTGTCATAAAATGTGAAAATGATTATGAAATATAATAGTCCTATATAGTTTGACTCTTTTTCAAACTCATTGTCACACTAATTATTCACAATGGGTGGACTCTAACAGTAGGTGGGGTGAAGGTGGCCTGCCACCTAGTATAATTTATCCTGCTTCAGATTATCGACGCTCGTAAAATGATTGTAATTAAAGATCACTCAGTTCCTGTCAGTCAAGCTAAAGCTGCTTTAACTGTTTCTAAATTACTAGCACAAGGCGCAGGAAATCTTATTTTAGAGACTTCATAGTTTGAATATTTCCGTGGGGATAACTCTGAACCCTTGCAGTGCCACGCAATTTTAAAAGTAAAGTGCGTATATCCTTGATCCTTAAACTGCCACAGGCCATGTATCCTTGTTGCAAATGAATGAGTTTTCTCTTAACCATTTCACGCACATTAATTGATAATGAAATGGCGCTCACTTCTGCCTTGATGACAAACAAAACTAACTATAGTTCTTCAAACTAATTGGGGGAAACTATAGTGTTGATATTGCGGTGAAAACTGAAGAACCCGGAGGCCAAAACCCCTCTAGGCAGGCACAGGAGAGAACTAACTATACTATACTCACATGAAGCTTAAGTTGGTCACGTAACTGAATACAGTATTAAGCCCTAATCAAACGAGAACGCAAGTCATCGCAAGTTGGCAGTCACGCTATCTCAGCCAGCCGCTCTGAATAATTTCCCGAAAATATCATGTACCGTGACAAAGTTAAAATTTGTTTAAAACACTCATGAAACCTTTATTTTGTTAATTTGGGTGTTCGAACGACCGCCACAGAAATTCGTAACTGCCAACTTGCGGTGACTTGCGTTCTCGTTTGATTAGGGCTTAACAGTCAAAATGGAAATACCTTCCCACTTCCGCTTCTGTAGTTGGTTGTGTATTACTGTATTTCTGTAAGCCGCTACTGAAGCGTGAGGAAAGTCTAGCGATAAAAGTCACCAATTCTTGATGTATATTCGTCTGTTGGTATCGATTTGGGGGCCATTTAAAGCTAAATTATACGATTTATGTACAGTTTTCAACAAAAATTTTCTCAGGCTTCGGTAAAATTTAAAACAATCTTCATGCCTAGGTGCAGTTTGCACAGATTCCGCCTCAAAATTTATACACCTTAGGATGCCTGCTCTCTTTATCCTCTTACCAAGGGCGGTAATTCCTGGATTGTCCCCAGAAAATTTGGATGTTCTTTTATTAAAACTAATGATGTACTGATTGATATTTGGCTGTACTCTCAATGTCACAGAATGACTAACTTACTTTAGTGTGCTACCCATGTGTGCATTTTCTTCGTAATTCCTGGATTGCTAACCGGAAATTTGGGTGTTCTAATCTTTTATTAAAACTAATGATGTAGTGAATATTTGGCTGCACTCTCATATGTGTGGGCGACTCTTCTAGAAATATTCCCCTATCATATCTACACGGTAAACAGATCATAACTGAGCAAGCTCAGTCAGCTTGAAAACTCGTTTCCATCTTTCTTTCAGAGTTTGAGATAACTTATTAGTGGGAGTGAATTTTCTGTAAAAACTTAGCCGAAGAATTCTGAACCAACATATTCCAATGAGAGATTCTGTAAGTAACTGTTAGAATTTTGCCTTAAGAAAATCAAGTTCACCATTAATAGTGTTAGTGCATCTTTAGCAGGCGTTAATACCTTGTGTGGTTATTTTTTGGCCCCGGAAGTGTGAAAAGCTGCATGGAAAATTTCCTTGTGGGAAAGTCGTACCCAGGCGCTTCTCCTTGCTACGCCGCTGCCCGGGGCTCGCGTGCGACTCGCGTGGAAGGCGAGTATGGAAGGCGACGCGCGTGGAGGAAGGTAGGCAAGCCAAGCATGCGAAGCAGGATGAAGCAGTCAGATGTGATCTCACTTGCTATTACTATTTTTATTTTCCGCTCCTATATCGACAAGTGGTCTAGTCAGGTAGGCGACCACTGCGCGACTTGAAACATGGCGAGATCTTAGGAGGCGGGATAAAAAGCTTTTCTCTATATAAACACTGTCAACACTCATCTCAGGCGGCTGGCCTTCTGCCCTGCTAGACTGCTAGTACCGCTCGGTTCCACAGGAAATAAAAACCACTTGCGCTATTCACTAAAGTCTTGTAGTAATTATCATATTAGTACTATTATTGTAGTAATTGGAATTTCGTTATCTTAAACAGTTTAGATACGATTGACAGAGTTATCCAGTATAAATTTTAAATTTAGTGTAGTTTACTCTGGTTTCCTTCTGTAGTAACACTGGACTAATGAAGGATGGTCCTTACTGGACCTCTAGGAAGAACAGTTTAGATATGACTGATAGAGTTATCCAGTATAAATAAAGTTAGTTTAGTTTACTCTGGTTTCCTTCTGTAGTAACACTGGACCAATGAGGGATGGTCCTTACTGCATGGACCTCAAGGAAGAACAGTTTAGATATGACTGATAGGGTTATCCAGTATAAATAAAGTTAGTTTAGTCTGGTTTCCTGCTGTAGTAACACTGGATCAATGAGGGATGGTTCTTACTGGACCTCTAGAGAGAACAGTTTAGATATGACTGATAGAGTTATCCAGTATAAATAAAGTTAGTTTAGTTTAGTCCAGTTTCCTCCTGTAGAGTAACACTGGACCAATGAGGGATGGTCCTTACTGCATGGACCTCAAGGAAGAACAGTTTAGATATGACTGATAGGGTTATCCAGTATAAATAAAGTTAGTTTAGTTTACTCTGGTTTCCTTCTGTAGTAACACTGGACTAATGAGGGATGGTCCTTACTGCATGGACCTCAAGGAAGAACAGTTTAGATATGACTGATAGGGTTATCCAGTATAAATAAAGTTAGTTTAGTTTAGTCTGGTTTCCTTCTGTAGAGTAACACTGGACCAATGTGGGATGGTCCTTACTGGACCTCTAGGAAGAACAGTTTAGATATGACTGATAGGGTTATCCAATATAAATAAAGTTAGTTTAGCTTAGTACAACAATGTTACATTACTGTAATTTTCAATGTTGTATCCAGTTTTTTTGATCGACCATGTAAAAGTTATATCTAGGTTAACAGATTATTCTTGTAAGTTCGGAAGGTCAGTATTTCGTTATCAAAACTATTCTCGTCCGTTTACCACCTTTTCACTTTGCTAGAACACTCGGCCTACACAACACTCTACTTTTTTAAATTGTTATGTATGTAGGATTAACTTTTATAAAATAACATGTATATACAACGCGAGCCCTGATTGGTCAATTGCCGTGTTTGGATCAGAGTATCCAAACACGGAAAATTGCCGCCAAAACGATTTTTTGAAAATGTCGGACAGTATATCATATATTATTCACTTGTGATTATTTTATAAAAGAAATACCAAATGTTTTTTTCCGTGTTTGGAGACTCTTATCCAAACACTTGGGAAATTGCTCGACTTTCGAAAAGCAAAAAACACTCGCCTACGGCTCGTGTTTTGTTACGCTTTTCTCCAGTCTCGCAATTTCCCACGTGTTTGGATCAGAATATCCAAACACGGAAAACCATTTGGTATTTCTTTAATACCAGATTAATTAATATTTCCAAAAACTTTAACACGTCCTCAAACGTTTGGTGAGTAAATCACATTTTTGACGTCAATGTTATGAACTCTCTATTCAGTGTTAAAACATGCTGTCCATGCATAACGCAATTTCTGATGTCCTCAGCTCTTTTTTTTATTCCGGTATAAAACCTGTGAATGACGTCATTTAGGCAAGCTAGTGTTTCGTCAAACCAAAGACAAAGCTTTCAGGGGAGCACGGGTGACGTGTGCTGTTAGCGCGCTGCCTCTCACCAATAGTTAAGCCCGGTTAGACAGGGTTAGTACTTGGATGGGTGACCGTCTGGGAACAACTCATGTGAGTTAGAGTTTAGTTGATCTCTCCTGTGCTCCGAGGGTTTTTCGCCGGGTTCTGCGGTTTTCCTCCCTCCGTAAAATCAACACCTAGGGCTTAGCTGGGATCTGTGGTCTGAACTGTGTTGTATGGCGGCTGCTTAAAGCGCCTTTGATATGCCTTGACACGGCCACATTGAAAAATCCTTAGGAGTAATTTGATTGTAAAGAAACACGTTTGATGTATTTTAATTAAAGACCTTTACCACGTAATATACTTCCAGTGGAAGAAATAAGTTTTATAAAGTATATAATATAAAGTCTTTATATATAAATCTAAAACTCATTAATAATTCATGAGGAAAACACAAAAGAAATCAGTATCGTGTCGGTGGTTTGGATATCGGAGGAAGAAATTACATAAATTAAGCAAACTTTCATCTTGATTTTCTCTTAAAATACTGATTTGTTTGAGATGCTATATCATACACTCGGAGGAGTGTTTCATCAGGATATCCAAACACCTCGAAGTTTGTTCAAAACCTCGGCTTCGCCTCGGTTTTCAACAAACGTCTCGGTGTTTGGATATCCTGATGAAACACTCCTCCGAGTGTATGATATATTACGTATAGCTCGTTGTGTCTTAGTTCTCAATTCCAAAATGGTTAATAGAAGTGAAATGAACTTAGAATCAAACTTATAACTGATACCACTCGGGAATGTTCTCGCAAACTGCATATCAGTTAGATATCAGTTTATACCGCAGTGACTCTATATATTTTCTATAATAGAAAGGAATTAAACCGCGTCCAGTATAACTGGGCGGAAGAATACTTCACACTTCGACCTCACCAAGCTGGCTCAAGTCCACGTAAACAATAATTTAAAGCACTCGTAAATGTGCATTATTTCAATTTCAAATTGTTATTTTACTGATGGTATTTTTAATCAGACATCTGATGGTATATCAGTTCTTGATATTTCTCAATATTTTTATTCACATTATTTATTTTCGTGATAGAAGATAAACGGTGCCGTCCATTGTGCTATAGAACAATGCATGACTATAGTATATTGTAGAACAAATGGCTGTATTTTTTCAAGGCATGCAACTGCTGGCACAATGACCAGTCCAAGCCTGTTATCTCTTTCTAGTTCTTGTTTGCAATTATCATTGATCGCCGTTTTACCAACATATCCTGGCACCTCTGCTTTCTGATTCGCATGTATACACTTTAATTGCATGTAGCCTGTCAACATGTTCTCAAAGCCAAGTTTGGTTATGTCAATATTCGTTTGAACTTAAATATTCTAGTAGCTGCCTTGACCAATTGGTTTACAATTAGAGCCAGAGAGACTAGAGGAAGTTGAAAAGTGTTTTCAACCAGTTCCTCGCTCATGCAGAGCCGTTAAGTTTTCACAATCTCTAGTTCTCAAAATACATGCACTGTAGTGGGAGTTTGGCCAAATGGCTTTCGTAACATTTAACATATTTTTTAACTCAATATATATAATTTTAACAAGCAGTTATGCACGGTCACTGTTCTTCGGTTTTTCGATCTATTTTTATTTTTAACCTATACTTAAATTTCTTTATTTGGTAGTTTCTGATTCACTCAGAATTTTCGTAATTACTGATTCTTAAATTAAGTACCTATAAACTCAAATAAGATATTACTGATATGGATTCTATGTAACGTGAATAGTTGAATGCCAAAATATTTTCTGACTTGAACTTCTATTTGTTGTTATTTTTCAATATGGTAATGAGGATGACGTCAATGTAGGCATTTGTGTGTGTGTTTTTTCTTTTCTTATGATAAACCGCTTGAAGATTTTAATGAAGAAATGATAAAATACAGAATATACTATTCAAGTATCCCATTAACATGTGAATTGGGTAATATTTCTCGTGTAACAGAACATGTATGCAAATTATGCCTACATAGACATCATCTCCATTACCATTTTGGAAATACAAACCTCAATATAACAACAAATAAAAGTTCAAATCAAATAATATTTTGGCATTCAACTATACACATTAAATAGAACCCATATGCAGTGATATCAGTTTATGAGCACTTTAAATAGAATTTCTGAAATATTATATAATATGTCATATTACTATATATGTATGTATGTAGATCTACGAACTTTCATTCATTCAGCCGCGCTATAATTGACCTACATGGCTGACATGCTTGTGATAAGAGGAAACTTGACTTTTTTTTGGCTTAATATGGGCACAGTGATATAGATAGAGCGTAATAAGTCCAGTTTAGTTAATTCAGGAAACGTAATTTAAAGCAGCAGCTTGTCGTCAAACTACAGACAACTCTCATACATTCCTTCAACTCATGGTCATAGTTTTTCATCGCCACTTTTGCGGTCAAATTCAAACGAACCAAACTTGGTTTGGGCAGCGGCTCCCGCGTCTTTGAGTTAAACCGATCCAAATTAATTTACTCTCATCAAAGGCTTTAGGTTCTGGTTATCTAAATCACCACCTTTAAGCTGTTTATGTCGTATAGAAATCGCCTAACGATCGATTGAGCACAGCCTGGCTCTAGATATACATCCTCAACTCCTCAGTTCTGAGTATAGAGATGCCTCGTATAGTGAAACCTAATCACTGCTCTCTCTCTCTCTCTCTCTCTCTCTCTCTCTCTCTCTCTCTCTCTCTCTCTCTCTCTCTCTCTCTCTCTCTCTCTCTCTCTCTCTCTCTCTCTCTCTCTCTGTTACGGCTTACATGAAAAGCAATTTGTATAGAATTGATGTAACTACCGTGATTAAATAAAGTTCTCTCTCTCTCTCTCTCTCTCTCTCTCTCTCTCTCTCTCTCTCTCTCTCTCTCCTCTCTCTCTCTCTCTCTCTCTCTCTCTCTCTCTCTCTCTCTCTCTCTCTCTCTATATATATATATATATATATATATATATATATATATATATATATATATATATATATTATACACAGGAATGTTCCAATTTATTAACAGATGTGAACAATGTTGTTTTTCCCAAGCGTGAACAATGTTGGAGAACGGTCATTCCGACGTTTTCATTTTTAAGCCAACTGCTGTCATGTCTCTCAATCGTCAGTATAATTATTATCTTTGAAAATCTCACGCGCTTTCTTATATATATAATTTATTATACCTCACTATCCACGCGTTGTCCTAATTTTCTACCACTCTATAGCTGATAAAGCTGTTTTGTTCTAAACGTCAATATTTTGTTATCGGCTCGACAACCCACAACATTTTCTGTGCACCGCTAACACGCAACACTTTCATATTATTCCTGGAGCGTGCTTAATCACCTTCATCTGCAGATATTCTTAGTAACCATGCTCAGTTGCTCAGCATGGTGACTGGATTATCTAAGCATAAAAACTTGAACTTGTGAACTATATCATCAAAGTAAGCGTCTTTATTCTATTAATATCTATATTTTTTCCTGTTGCGAAAACAAACAACCGTTATTTATGAATTTAATTTTTTCCTGCTGCGCATTCTTGTTTAAAAATATTCACCATGCAATGGTCTGGTTAGCCTATATAACGACGTTTTTCATCTTTGAATTAGTCAGGGCAAGTTTACTCACAAGCTGAAGAAAGACTCGTTCAGTTCCTGCGCATGGTCGGTGCATGCATGGACTGAGACACAAACACGGCTTAGTTACATGCATGTGGTTAGCCTGAACCGCAGACGCTGACTCATACAGTTCACTATATTCACTTGTATCATGCACTTTAACAGTGACTGGCCTACTCTCACGCCTCCGCGTATAGCACCATCAATTGGCTGAGCTGGATAATCAAAAAATAAAGTACCTCGACTTCACAGACTATAGGCTGTGTGACCGATTCAAGATTGAAACGAACGACTATTGCGATTCAGTACAAGAATTAACTTAGGCCATATTTTACACTGAATCTATATACCCATTTACGCATCAGATCTAAAGAAGGCCACATCATTCAGGCATAAGTTATTAAGTGTATCACGACATAAAATTCTTAATTTCCGATTTCTCTCTTCAGTTTAACTATTAATATCTCCAGTCCTTTCAAGATCTTAGCTGCAGCTTTCTTATATATTCTATAGGATATATAATGAGCTCTGAACTCACCTTATGTTGTGCTTCGTCTTTGGCTGTGAGCGACTCACTAGAGGTGCAGCTCGGAAGCTCTGCACTTGATCAATACTGGATTGAGACTAAGCTAGAAATAGCCTGGACCATGTGCATATTATTTACAGCGCTTAAAAATCGGTTATAACCGGGGGGAGGGATATTGCAATCTTCTTTACATAAGCTTAAATATGGTTCTAAATGAGAATATCGTAGACTTATAAGGTTAAGTTGTATGACTGAGACACGCAGTTGAATTTAACAAACAGTTAATTTTTTAAGTATAGCTGAAAACTAGAGTGGTACGTATAGGCATGGAGTGATCGAGGCACGATGTATAGAAGATCTTAATAGATAATTATGAAATACTGACGTTTTAAGCCAAAGTTCTTCATCAGAGTAAATCATGGAGTAATATAAAAGTAGAGTGCTGTGTAGGCAGTGTGTTACGATGTATAGAAAATCTTAAAGGTGATTGAACTGTTGAGATTTTAGAGAACGAAATACTGACGTTTTGAGCCAAAGTTCTTCATCAGAGTAAATCATGGAGTAATATAAAAGTAGAGTGCTGTGTTGGCAGTGTGTTACGATGTATAGAAAATCTTAAAGGTGGTTGAACTGTTGAGAATTTAGAGAACGAAATATTGACGTTTTAAGTCAAAGTCCTTCATCAGAGTAAATCATGGAGTAATATAAAAGTAGAGTGCTGTGTAGGCAGTGTGTTACGATGTATAGAAAATCTTAAAGGTGGTTGAACTGTTGAGAATTTAGAGAACGAAATATTGACGTTTTAAACCAAAGTTCTTCATCGGAGTAAATCATGGAGTAATATAAAAGTAGAGTGTTGTGTAGGCAGTGTGTTATGATGTTTAGAAAATCTTAAAGGTGGTGAACTGCTGACATTTTAGACTGCATGTCGAATAACGTTTTAAACTACCGCTAAAAGCCTCCATCAGAGTCAATCAACTAAATCGTGATTAATTAGGGGTTTCACGATAATAAACAGCATTAAAAGCACCGATATAAACAACACCGATATAAACAATAAACAAAAACAGCAATAATTTATTACAATAAACAATATAACAATAAGAATAATAAACAACAACTACAATAACAACAACAACAACAACAACAACAGTAAACAATAGCAACAACAAGAACAGTAAATAAAACCAAGATAACAATACGCAATAAATAATATACAATAAACATGCAATAACGAGAACAATAAACAATAAGATAGGGCGAAATAACACATTTTTGAGTTGAATCTCGCCGGAGAGTGAATTTTCCTACACGTTACTCTTTTACAAGAGTCCCAGAAAACATGTTTTCAACCCTATCTTGGAAAGTTGACATGTTATATACAGCTCTCATTTGTCTGCACCACTGCTGAAAACACCGCCGGATTTCCGTTGTTAAAATATCGGCTGTAAATAATTTCAGAGATGGACATAGACTGACAATTGGGGGGACTTAAAGATTATAGAGTTTAGTCTCGGCTGACAGACCTAGAGGCTGTATTTCCTTGGGGAATGTTAGATTTCTAGGTTTTGCATGTAACATGACAATTGCGGGCTGAAGTCAGTTTATTATTAGAGCTAGAGGCTGTATTTCTTTGGGGAATGTTAGATTTCTAGGTTTTGCATGTAACATGACAATTGCTGACTGAAGTCAGTTTATTATTAGAGCTAGAGGCTGTATTTCTTTAGGGAATGTTAGATTTCTAGGTTTGGCATGTAACATGGCATTTGCTGACTGAAGTCTTTTATTATCAGTTAAGTTAAGAAAAAATGGCGAATGCTTTCTAGACTTTTTATAAACTAAATGCAGGCTATAGATATATTCTGTTGAGTTCTCCCCTGGATCAGCCCCAGGGTGCCTTTCATTTCTTTGGGTAGTGAGACAAACATTTTCTTCCCACGTTTATTAAAGATTGATCAATTGATAAATATCATTTAGAAATTATCATTTCAATTTTAATTACTTTATCACTAAACGATCGTCAAGAATTGCAGCGAGAGGAGACGACAATGTCAAAGCAATCAGATTCTGATTGTCTCGAACAGCGTGCTTGCAGTCACGATTAGACTCATTTAAATAAAACTTTTATTCCATACGGCATCTTCTAGAAAAATGATTTAATGTCAGCGAGGTGAACAATTGACCTCCGATAATCTTGCCAAAAGTTTAAATTAGCTTGACCTAGGGAACTGGGATTTCAAACGTAAAAAAGTAGAGTGCCGCCTAGGCAGTGTTTTAGATAGAGCAAAGTGAAAAGATGGTAAACAGCAGCCAAGATTTTTAGCAAATACTGACGACGTCTTGAGCAGAGTGAATCCTTCAACAGAGTAAAATGTTTAGCTCTATAATTTCAAACTATGTCAAGTGCTTGAAAGTCTGAAGTGGAGCAAAGAAATGAAAATCAGTGAAATGAATCAGATCTCTTAGATATTTTATTTATTTTAATTTTCCATTGTCCAAATGTTTCTCTAGAAGTAAATAAAATCATCTGGCTTTAGCTAGCATAAAACACTGATGACAAATTTGAACAAGAAAGAGTTCTAACTAATATTGTTTAAACTGTATTGTTTCAAAATGAGTAATGAGTAATGATTTATTTAACGTCGTAAGCACAGGATGTGGTCGCCCAATCATTCGAGCCAGAGGCTCATGTTAAAAGTGCACGACATAAGCTAAGACCTAAGTGTTGATTTTACGGAGGGAGGAAAACCGCAGAACCCTGCGAAAAACCCTCGAAGCACAGGAGAGACCAACTAAACTCTACTCACATGAAATTCAAGTTCGAGAATGGGGTCATTCCCAGACGGTCACCCATCCAAGTACTAACCCCGTTCAACCGGGCTTAACTACAGCGGTGAGAGGCAGCGCCCTAACAGCATACGCCACCCGTGCTACCCTATTCCGTATCAATCAGGCTAGACAAGTCACTGCATGAAAGTATCAAATGGAGCGAGGAAACAAAAATATAGAATTAATTAGATTGGATTGTTTAGCAATCTTTATATATATATATGTCGTTGATATATTATTTTATTTCATTTTTAACAAATCTAAAGTGCTTTTATCACTGAAAGTTCCAAGAGTAGCAGAGGAAATTTGGTAAAACGATTCAGATTTGATTGTTTTTCTCAGCAATTTTTGGCATGTTCTTGATAATTTAAATTTTTAACAAACTAACACTTGAGTAGTATCATTCTAAGCTATTTTAATTGCTTTATCGTTAAGAGTTTCAAGTATAACGAGACAAAGCTGCGAAACAATTTCAACTTGACGGCTTTTCTCAGCAATTTTTGCATGTCTTTGAACATTTTTTTTAATTCTAATTTTTAACAAATAACATTTGGACACTATCATTTTAAACTATTTAATTGCTTTACCCTTAAAGATTTCGATCAAGTGCAGCAAGGAGACAAAAATGTCAAATTTAAATCAGATTTAATTGTCTGAGTAGTATATCGTATGGCATTGCTATGTTAAGCAAATAGAATGAGAAATTCTGTAAACATAATTTATTGCCACTCAGATGGAAAACAAACCAAGCGGTTTGCTAAAATGTTATACATGTGTAAGCTATACTCGAATGAGTAAAAAAGTAGAGTGTTGTGTAGTGATGAAAAGGTGGTAAATTGTCAAAATTTTCAGCTACGAAATACTGCCGGCGTTTCGAGCAAAATACTTAATCAGAGCAAGAACTGAAGGAACCCTGCTCGAACCGTCAGTATTTTTTGTAAAAAATCTGAGCAGTTCACCATCTTTTTACTTTGCCTGTCATACTCGGATGCTTGATTATATTGAGTAAAACTTGTGGTTGTTAGATATCATTAAAATACTCATTAATTATTCATGACGAAAATTCAAAAGAAATCAATACCGTAGCAGTGTTGTAAATCGGATACAGCATCGTCCTGATTTACATAAACTTTAGCTTCGATTTTCTCGGCTAAAACAGACCGTATCTCCAAAATAGTTGGTGAACTTGATTACTTAGATGCATTTGTATTTTAAGAAAGATACAGCATTCGCATCCGAGCTGTATCTGATTTACTACGGCTCGCTTGCAGCTCGCCTTGTAAATCAGATACAGCTCGGCTGCTCATGCTGTATCTATTACTTACTAATCAAGCTGTACTTGCTGTACAGAATTGAAGGAGAATTGAATTGCCAGCCTCGTGAGATCTATAGTCATACTAATACTAATCATTGAACTATTAACTAAACCATTGTGATTGGGAGGTGGCAAAGCAAGATTATATTTGCAAGGTTATGATCAAACAAGTGGAAACAAGTTAACCTTTTTCAAGATAAGAACGCGGCGATCATTCAATGCTGAACCTCATGCACAATAGGATAAATTAGCACAGATTAGATCAGACAAACAAAGAAAGATTGAAGTGAATTAAAATGCTTCAGATAAGAAAGATATTTAAGCTGAATCTGACATGGTTAAATAACTTGATTATAGTCCAGTGATAAGAGCTTGCTTAGCTATCATTAGGCGGCATGAGCGATGTCACCTCTCATAGTATTTTATTCCTGGCCAAATAACTCCATAATTACGGAGCATCTTGCTGCATGCATGGTCATTAGATGCTTGCAGATTGCACATACTCCTCATATATCCGAGTCTCAGTATAGCTGAGTGGTTAGAACATCTCACTGGCCATACGGAAGTTACACGTTGTACACATTTATAACCTTAGCTCTTCATCTGAGTCTCAGTAGCTCAATGGTTATAGAGCATCTCACTGGTCATCAGAAGGTTACAGGTTGTACACATTTATAACCTTAGCTCTTCATCTGAGTCTCAGTAGCTCAATGGTTAGAGCATCTCACTGGTCATCAGAAGGTTACAGGTTGTACACATTTATAACCTTAGCTCTTCATCTGAGTCTCAGTAGCTCAATGGTTAGAGCATCTCACTGGTCATCAGAAGGTTACAGGTTGTACACATTTATAACCTTAGCTCTTCATCTGAGTCTCAGTAGCTCAATGGTTATAGAGCATCTCACTGGTCATCAGAAGGTTACAGGTTGTACACATTTGTAACCTTAGCTCTTCATCTGAGTCTCAGTAGCTCAATGGTTAGAGCATCTTACTGATCATCAGAAGGTTACAAGTTGTACACATTTGTAACCTTAGCTCTTCATCAGAGTCTCAGTGCCTCAATGGTTAGAGCATCTCACTGGTCATCAGAAGGTTACAGGTTGTACACATTTATAACCTTAGCTCTTCATCTGAGTCTCAGTAGCTCAATGGTTAGAGCATCTCACTGGTCATCAGAAGGTTACAGGTTGTACACATTTATAACCTTAGCTCTTCATCTGAGTCTCAGTAGCTCAATGGTTATAGAGCATCTCACTGGTCATCAGAAGGTTACAGGTTGTACACATTTGTAACCTTAGCTCTTCATCTGAGTCTCAGTAGCTCAATGGTTAGAGCATCTTACTGATCATCAGAAGGTTACAAGTTGTACACATTTGTAACCTTAGCTCTTCATCAGAGTCTCAGTGCCTCAATGGTTAGAGCATCTTACTGATCATCAGAAGGTTACAGGTTGTACACATTTGTAACCTTAGCTCTTCATCTGAGTCTCAGTAGCTCAATGGTTAGAGCATCTCACCGGCTGGTCATCACAATGCATTAATCTACTGAGACTCTAGCCTGCTGAGACTCAGATGAAGGTTACAAATGTGTACAACTTGTAACCTGATGACCACTGAGATGCTCCATTAAACGAAACTACTGCAGTAGGAAGTGCTGGGCGTGGCCAGTTTAAAGAAAAACTGTTAACCAATACTTTGCAAAGACTCTGACATCATTTCCGATCACTCATTATCCCGGTCAAGATCGTCATGCAGAGCGTGCAAGATTCGCACGCCTTTCTTAATCACATTGGATAAACAAACAAACAAACATACGGCTTAGCTCTAATTAAAGATTATTTCTTTCTCTCTAATCGCTTTCGGCTGTTCTAGACCGCCTTTTCATTTCATCAGGATATTGGTCGTAAAGGGTTTACTCATAAATCCACTCTAGTTATCTAAACTACCGGTTTCGCACCTCACTCGCATCGCAGTAATACTATACTTTTCGCTATTCTATTCCAAGGAAAGCAACTAAGTTGACGTTTTTTCCTGGGCATGCGTTTGTGTTTGGCTGGGCTCACAGACGCTAGGTGCGCGCATCCAAAAACGACCGGGGGCTTTCAATCTTTGATTAAAAATAATATTTTCTTACACCAGGCTATTTACAAGCATCAGCCATCAATTCCTGTCCGAGGGCTTCCCCAGAGGTGAATAAAATACTAAAGACCAATTCGGACAGGAAAGATCGAGTTTATAACTCATTCCTGTCCGAGGGCTTCTCCAGAGGTGAATACAATCGTCTAGCGTTAGCCAGAATAAAATACTAAAGACCAATTCGGACAGGAAAGATCGAGTTTATAACTCATTCCTGTCCGAGGGCTTCTCCAGAGGTGAATACAATCGTCTAGCGTTAGCCAGAATAAAATACTAAAGACCAATGTGGACAGGAAAGAGTTAGGGCAATTAATGCGCAATTTCCTGTTTTACACCTTAGCTCCTAATTTTAGCTACAACATATTGGTAAATCTCTTTTGTTGATTAACTATAAACAGAAGGAAGAACCAAAACAATTTGATATGAAAATAATCAAAAACAAATTATTACAAGATGTCTTCTATTTTAGAACAGTAAGTCAAGATGCGTGAGAAATGACCAGTAACAAGGTCACAAGACCCAGGCCTTTAGAACAGCGCTGATGAATGTACCACGCATGCGTGAAATCAGGGAGGAGATCTTGGTATTCAATTTATTTATAAAATTAAAAGAAATTGAATTCTTGCAAGGATCGGGGTGTATGGTTTTATGACATGTTTATTGAAAGATAATATTAGAAGAAAAAATAGAAAATCTGACGATGAGTAAATACATCAGCAGTACTAGTAATTAAATAAAATATTGAATGGATAAATAAATAAATAAATAAATAAATAAATGAATAAATAAATAAATAAATAAATAAATAAATAAATAAATAAATAAATAAATAAATAAATAAATAAATAGGATTTATTTTAATCGGGGATTAAATTGGCTCAACTGTCCAGGGGACTGGAGCCCAGGATCCAAGATGGCGGATGAAAGCAGTTTAAGAGGCAGACGAAATGTGAAATGTTCAACTGAAGAATTGTCAATGAATAAAGAAGTATGCATCTTTAAGATTTAAATAACTGAAACTTTAAATTATGATTTATTTATCTTAGAATTTGCTAATAAACTAAGGGTGAGATTCTTAAGTTATTTATAATATGATCAAAGAGGTTTTCTAAAGAATTCAATAGGAAACGAACTTGTGACGAGGTTCCATTGTTATTGCGAGGTTTATATAAGGTTGGGAGGTTTATAACCTGTAGATAAACCACGGTACAGCAAAGAAAACCGACTTGACCATATTATAATATGGTATTCAATGGTCACGCCAGTGGGTCATACGTCGAGGCGTAGAGCTTGTTGCTTTAATATATGAGAGCTTGAGAACAATTAGTAAAAGTCTAGTTTATAAATCTCAAACGTTGTTACCGTAGAAGCTGAGTTGTTGATGAGAGTGTTTGCAAACAGAGCTTCAACTCTACAGTAGTCTATAAATAATACATTGTGTGTACTTTTTTTTTCCAGGTTAAACCTGATGGTGGAGTTGATATCAAAGACACCATGCCATTTCTCTATAATGGAAGATTTTCTGTTCTAACTGTGCTGTGTTCTCTGCCTCTTCTCTATTTTGGTGGTGAAAGGTTATTAACCTTAAAACAAATTTATCATTATTTACATATATACATACAGTATATACATACATGCATATATACATACAGTATATATATATATACATATATACATATATACATATATACAGTATATATATATATATATATATATACAAAGCATGAAGTATAGTTTACCTTAACCAGAGGTTTCGCCCTAAACGGGATCAGAGTCGCCTGATGATCCCGTTTAGGGTGAAACCTCACAAAACTCACTTATATATATATATATTTAATATATTTGAAATATTTAGCTTTTTGTTGTTGTTTTCTTCAGATTGTTTGGTGTTGGGACAATATGTTTGTTGGCTGTCTATGTTTTGCATGTGACTTTTAGTGATACTAAAAGGTACAAGTTTCACACTACAGTATATTTTTACTGCTAGGGAAACTACAGTAAAATGGATGTTGTATAATATGTTATGTAGCTGTTATATTATTTTATTTTATATTTCTAGTTCAGTTATTGCTTATGTTATTTCTGTGGTTGTCATGCAGCTCTCCATTCTCTACGCCATTGGTCCATTACTGTGGTATGTTCCTTAATATAATATCGATGATCAACTACAGTAGCTTGCATGCTTTTTTTGTTCAAATTATTTTAAAAAAGAAGTATAAATAATTTCATTATTTTCAATTCATGACATTGTGTTTTTATTTTTTAGGCACTCTTTCTTTAATCTTATTTTATTATTTGTCTACAATGTGTTCATTGTTTTAACAGGTGAGTGTGAGAAATGCTACTTTCTAATGATTGGATTCTTCTAGGGATTGCTGTCTCTTCCCCCATTTTGTTGAATGTTTCATCAAGGGGGTAGTTTCTGTTTGTAAGATTTAGTTCTTGTTAAAGAGAAGACATTGAAAACAGTTCAAACAATTCCTAAATAAAAATGCTTTAAAAAAAATTAATTGCAGGTGGCTTTGGTTTAATTCAATTTGAAATATTCCGTAAAGAAGAGAAAGCATTTTGTGCTGTAAGTTTAGATTACTAGTAGGATTATACAAAATTATGTTTTGTATGTGTATGTACTATAAAGATAAATATACACATACATGTATTGAAGGATCTACGATGTAGTAATTACATCTTGTATTTTAATATTATGTAATTATAATGTTTGTTTTAAGAATGTGGAATATTTTTTATTACTCCTGTATCCTCCAACATGCTTACTTATTCTGACGTGGATATTTTCATTTACATTTGACGTTCACCTCGCACCTTATCTTCTCATCATTTTTGGGTAATTAATAAATCATTTGATGTCTTAAACTAGCTAGCAAGCTATTGAAGTTTTTGAACAATGTATTTCAATGTAGCTATATAAATTATGTACTTGTGTAACATGATATTTTTGCAAACCATTTTACTGTAGATTTCCAATTTGTCATACATTTTTGGATCCTAAAATAAAGTGTAGTTTTATTAAAGCTGGTGAGTGGCAAAGTCCATCATTTAATACTTTCACTCCCAAATTTAATACACTTTAAGGTAGTGTGCTTGATACATATAATAGTACATGTATATACAATAAAATCATACAATGTAATTGCATATTTACATGTAATGGTAGCAATTAAGGTCATTATATAATTATTTTTTTCTTTTTTAGATTATGTTCTTGGCCATCCTGAGAGGATGTTAGCCTTGCTAAACTTTATTCTAAGTCCAAGCATTGTTTATTTTATCATCAATATATCATACCTACTTCACTATGCTTCATGGGTATGTATGTTTTTGTAATATTTATTCTTAAATATAATAATGTACATGTATACAGTACATGTATGTGTTATTTTCTGCTGGCTGAGGAACGAAAGAAGCAGAAAATGTTTTCTCTCGCACTACTGGGGGCATGATGGGTAATCAGGTGTCTAGGGCGGGCCCGTGGGGGGTGGGGGCTACAGGTTATGTCAGCATGTTTTTTGTTGTTGCTTTGCCATGCTTGACCTCTAATCCCACCCACCCTTCCCCTTGTAATGCTTCATGGGTTGAAGTTTAATTGTTAGGTTATGTGTAAAGATGATGAACTGCTATTAATAGTCATCCTGTATTTAGTTTATTTCTAGTTGAGCTGTAATAGGTAACAGTAATGTGATGCAAAGCTGTGTTAGCTATCTGTGGTTAAATAAAGGTTAAGCTTGCGGTGGATGTGTGAGAAATATATATATATATACTGTAATTCTGTAAACTGTACTGTAATCGAGCATTACTGTAACACAGTTGTCAGTACTGTGTTGTTATTTTTGTGAATATTATTTTAATGTTTAAACAAGATTCAAGATTCTTATCCTTTTTTCCTTTAGATTGCAATGTGTTTTTGTATGAGCGTACCTTCCTTTCTTGTGACATTTCTTGACACAACTGATATCAGAGATATGGCTGGTAAGACTGGAAACACAAAACTTACTGTGGTCTACACATATTTTACTGTATGTTAGCATCAAACTCAAGCCTTAGGCCATGGTACTGAACGATGGTACACTAAATTTCTAACAAGTGTGCAACAAAAGCATCTTTTTCTATTACAGATATCAATAATTCTCACTGGCAGTTCTTCCAGGTTGCCTCAGGTTGTCTCTCACTGGTAAGCACAGCCCCCTTACTACTTGCCAACTGCCATATCTACCCTGGTAGAAATCCTAAACAGGATCCTACAGGATCCTGTTGGGATCCTGTTAGGATCCTGTTATGATCCTACCAGGATCCTGATCAGGATTTCTACCAGGGTACATAAACTGAATTACCTACCATAATTATAATTTATTATTACACTACCTAATATTTTTTACCTGGATACATTTTTTAAAAAAGATTTAAATTTTTTGTTTGACTTTTTAGATTCTTGGTAATGTTCTCATATATCTTCATGGCATGGTGGATGGTGTTCGTGCTGTGTTCTTAGGAGTTATTTTAATCTGCAGTACGACTGTCTTTGTTACTGTCAAATATAGATACTCACAGCTGGTGAGGTTAATTTATGTAATAATTTAATTTATTAATTTATTTAATAATTTTAATTTATTTAATTTATTTAATTTATTTATTTAATTTATTTAATTTATTTAATTTATTGATTTCCTAGGTTTCTTGTATTGCTTGTGCTCTTCTGATGACAATCTATATTGCTTGGCTTGGTGTTCTACCATGGAGTTTGGTGTATCCTTTCAACCCATTGCTGTCTAGGATGTCTGAGGGTTCACTCTTTGATGAGTAAAATCATCTGGTGTTAGACAGAGTAAAACAATAAAGGGACCAATTTTGGCCAGCTCAGGCAGGAATGGGTTAATCACTTGTTAACTCATTGCTGCCTAGGATATTGTCTGAGGGTTCTCTCTTTGATGAGTAAAATCATCTGGTGTTAGACAGAGTAAAACAATAAAGGAATCATTTTGGCGAGCTCAGGCAGGAATGAGTTAATGACTTGTTAATTATTTAACTTACAAAGTGACTTTTTATTTCTTTACATTTTTCATTCTATATATTGTATATTTCCTTAATGTACATTGTAGTTTTTCTATGGGATCTACCATAAAGTTGTCATTCTTTGCAGTAGAACTTCTTATTTCAATACTGGTTCTTCTCTCAGTTCTTGCTATTGCTGTGTCTATCAGTATTTATTATAGATCATTTCTAAATCACATTCTTGTGCTTCACACATTTGGTAAGTCGCTTTAGGCTATGCTTACACACTGTGATTATAGTCAGGCCAATGTCTGGTTTAGAGGCATGTTAAAAAGAGAAATGCTCAGCAGAATGATCTGTGGGCTCATTGTTTTTACTACTCTTCATTGTCTACACTACTCTCCATCTTTACTTAACATACATCTAATTCACTTTTGTTAGGTTTTGTTTTACTTGAACAAGTGTTAGTTGAAGACAGCAGTTACTCAGTTTATATGATGATAATCACCAGTATCTTGGTGCTATACTTGATACATAGGTATGATTCACTGACTGACTGACCGACTGACTGACTGACTGACTGACTGACTGACTGACTGACTGACTGACTGACTGACTGACTGACTGACTGACTGACTGACTGACTGACTGACTGACTGACTGACTGACCGACTGACCGACCGACCAACCGACTGACTGACTGACTGACCAACCGACTGACCGACCGATTGACTGACTGATTGACTGACTGACTGACTGACTGACTGACTGACTGACTGACTGACTGACTGACTGACTGACTGAATGTGACTGACTGACTGACTGACTGACTGACTGACCGACTGACCAACCGACCGACTGACCGACTGACCGATTGACCAATTGACCGATTGACTGACTGACTGACTGACTGACTGACCGACCGACCGACTGACTGACCGACTGACTGACTCCGACTGACTGACTATGTTATTTATTTTTTCTTTCTTACATGTATGTAGACTACACTATGTTGGTCGTCTGAACAAGACCTCATCTCTAATGTGTATTTCACTTCATGGTTCAAAGTTAGTGTTGTATCTCAGCTCTTCAAATCAAACTATTGGAAACTTGTCCTTGATTGCCAATGTTCTGGGAGGGTTATTGTTTTGTTCTACTGTAGCAAATGTGATGTTGTTTGAGCATGCCAATCATCTTGATAGAAATAAGGTAAGATCAGGCTTTTAATTACTCTTTCTTTGTTCTTTCTTTCTTTCTTTCTTTCTTTCCTTCCTTCCTCCCTTCCCCTCTTTTCTTTCTCTTTCTTCTTTCCTCCCTCTCTTCTCCTTTCTTTTCTTTTCTCTATAGTTTTTTCTCACTTCTCCCCCCCCCACCCCAATCTATCTCCTCTTTTCTCTCTTCCATCCTTCTCGCATTTTCTTCTCTTCCCTGCCTTCACATTTTCTTCTCTTCCCTGCCTTCACATTTTCTTCTTTTCCCTGCCTTCACATTTTCTTCTCTTCCCTGCCTTCACATTTTTTTCTCTTCCCTGCCTTCACATTTTCTTCTCTTCTCTGTCTTCTCACATTTTCTATTGTTTTGTTTTTAGGCTCTTATTTACGCTGGTTATCTTCTCGTTTCTTTGATTGCTTTATCTCCTAACTTTCTGCGAGTGTTGTGGATAATGATGACACACAGTGAACCTTCAACAGCTCATATCATTGGTAAGTTATGCTTCAGTTAATTTTACCTCGCAACTTTTGAAAGATTGGCGTCTCTAAGACGAAGGACTTATTGCTCTAGGTGGATTATAACTGCAATGTTCTATGTTGTTATTTTAAAGGTGTTATTCTTGTGCTAACTGGGTTGTTTCTAATCAAGATATCATTCCTGAATATGGATGATAATGGAGCTAAGAAGCAAAGTTTTTTTGTCTTTTTACTTGGCGTTCTCTTCATTGTCATACAACCTTTCTTTGATATTTCGCAGGTTAGTTTATTAATTCTTCGAAAGTTTTCATGGCAATAATGTAATATAAATACGTTTTGTGCAAACACCACGTAAAATATTTCTTTGCTAAGCTTTCGGCCTGTTGACTCAGGCCTTCATCAGAGCAGTAACAACAAGTTGTTGGCTCACGCCATTTATAAACTAAGCAACTGATCAATTAAATCACGTAAGAATACAATGGCGTATCACGTTGATTTTATTAATTAGAAAACAAAATCAAGAATGTTCTCCGAATAGGGCACACCACGTGCTGTTTAATGGCTGTCCCTCCTGAGAAGTAGTGTGATGTTTTGCAATCTCAATAGATTCCCTTGTTCTTCGCGTGAAGTATTGCTTGTCGCTGGCTAAGAGTGACGACACTTCCCACTTATCAGTTGCTTAGTTTATAAATGACGTGAACCAACAGCTTGTTGTTATTGCTCTGATGAAGGCCTGAATTATCAACAGGCTGAAAGCTTAGCAAAGAAATATTTTACTATTGTATGTGAAGTTACTTTACCTCGACATAATTAATTCTTGTTTATTTTTGTACTAGATTGCAGTACATGTACCCAAAATAATTTTCAGAGAAGTTTTTTATGAAACTTGGCAAGTTGTACTAGCGGAGTAAGTACTGTACAGTGAAATAAAAGTGGTGTGCTGAGTAGGCAGTGTTGAAACAGCAATCAAAATATAGTAAGGTTTGATATACTGCCGAAACAGAGAACGTAGGAGTCTAACGTTTCGAGGGCCTTCACTCGAAACGTTACTATCTAACCTTACTATAAGCACTGTAAATAGCTAGGGTGCTGGATGGCAATAGTGTTGTACGATGTATAGAAAACTAGAATGTTGTGTAGGCAGTGTGTTACGATGTATAGAAAATCTTAAAGATAGTGAACTGCTGAGATTTTAGAGAATGAAATACTGACGTTTCAAGCCAAAGTTCTTCATCAGAGTAAATCATGGAGGAATATAAAAGTAGAGTGTTGTGTAGGCAGTGTGTTACGATGTATAGAAAATCTTAAAGATGGTGGATTGCTGAGATTTGTGTTGACGAAAACCTTACGATAATGTTTGTTCTATTGTGTTTTGTAGATATTTAATTCTGCCATGGTGTTTGCTTCTTTCTCTGATTATTGTTGTGGTTTTATCATTGAAGCTGCTACAACTGAAAGAACTCTCTTCTCTTTCACTTCATATTGTTTCTTTCCTTGTTGGAGCTCCAGTAGGATTGTATGTGGCTCATTTAGTAAGTTGACTTTTAATATTTTATGCGTTTGACCACAGGTCCGTCTGTCCGTCCGTCCGTCCGTCCGTCCGTCCGTCCGTCCGTCCGTCTGTCTGTCTGTCTGTCTGTCTGTCTGTCTGTCTGTCTGTCTGTCTGTCTGTTTGTCTGTCTGTCTGTCTGTCTGTCTGTCTGTCTGTCTGTCTGTCTGTCTGTCTGTCTGTGTGTGTGTGTGTGTGTGTCTGTCTGTGTCTGTCTGTTTGTCTACACATTCTTTATCTCATTCAAGCTTCATTTCAGCTTTGATTCTATTATGTTTTTTAGATGCTGCCTTATCCTCAGATATCTTCGTCATTTCTGTCTATTCCTTACATATTCTCAACGTCAATAACGATCAACTCTCTTCTCTTGTCATTAAAGGATACCTTTCACTTTACTAATCTTAAAATGTAATTACTTAAAATTGTTATGAAATCCCGTTTTCTGTACAGCTTTGTTCTTGTTGTGGTCTGAATGCTTGGTGGTGTTATATAAAACTTGTACACTTCCAAAGTTCCATTGGTTAATACTTTGAGGCCTGGACGTCTCCCTGTGCTGGATAAAATCGTCTGGCGTTAGCCAGAATAAAATACCAAAGACTCCTCTTCAGGCTTCAAAGTGTTAAAGAGATAGGTTTTAACACTTTGAGACCTGGACCTCTCCCTGTGCTGAATAAAATCGTCTGGCGTTAGCCAGAATAATATACTAAAGACTCATCGTCAGGCTTCAAAGTGTTAAAGAGATAGGTTTTAACACTTTGAGGCCTGGACCTCTCCCTGTGTTGAATAAAATCGTCTGGTGTTAGCCAAAATAAAATACTAAAGACTCGTCTTCAGGTTTCAAAGTGTTAAACGTTTTTTTCACTAATATAAGCCTTTTCATTAGCTAGCTCTTTTCCTTCCTAATGTACTATTAAGTAATTTTCTTTTCTTTTTATTATGTTCTTCAGGTATTTGGTGTTCGTGTTTTTGTCTATAACTTCAGTTGTTTTGGAGATGAATGAAAACATAAGAATAAATATTCTGCGGGGTAAGTGGTAGTTAAAGTTTTTTTGTTTGTTTTTACTGTACAAGCTGTCGTAAGTTAAACTCAGAGAAAAACTCTAAGCTCCAGATGGGACTCGAACCCACAACCTTCTCAAGGGTTAGTTGTTGACAAGGACGAATATTTGCTATTGGTGTCCGATGTTCTTTAAAAACAAAGTTGGTTTAGCTCTTAGCTTTTGGCATTTGCAGCTGACAAAAACTGTCAGAAGAGCGCATTATTTTAATCCGCGTATATTTCTTTCGTTTTGTTTTTTTAAGCCCCAATACCTCCGAGTATTTTGTTCCAAGGAATTCTTCATTTGGTTAAAATATTTCAGTTACGACAAGAATGTATCTTACAAACATCACTAGTAAGTTATATGTAACGTTTTTCTGTTGTTTTTTGATTAAATTTAACCCCGGAACGTTAACCTTTGAATCCTGAAGACGAGTCTTTAGTATTTTATCTGGCTAACGCCAGACAATTTTATTCAACACAGGGAGAGGTCCAGGCCTCAAAGTGTTAACTTCTTTTCTGAAGTTAATTTTGTGTTTGTGTTTGTGTTTGTGTTTGTGTTTGTGTTTGTGTTTGTGTTTGTGTTTGTGTTTGTGTTTGTGTTCGTGTTCGTGTTCGTGTTCGTGTTCGTGTTCGTGTTCGTGTTCGTGTTCGTGTCCGTGTTCGCGTTCGCGTTCGCGCTCGCGTTCGCGTTTGCGTTTGCGTTTGCGTTTGTGTTTGTGTTTGTGTACAACTTGTGTTTGTGTTTGTGTTTGTGTTTGTGTTTGTGTTTGTGTTTGTGTTTGTGTTTGTGTTTGTGTTTGTGTTTGTGTTTGTGTTTGTGTTTGTGTTTGTGTTTGTGTTTGTGTTTGTGTTTGTGTTTGTGTACAACTTGTGTTTGTGTTTGTGTTTGTGTTTGTGTTTGTGTTTGTGTTTGTGTTTGTGTTTGTGTTTGTGTTTGTGTTTGTGTTTGTGTTTGTGTTTGTGTTTGTATATCTGTTTGTTTGTTTTTAAGTAACACAAAATATATTGTGGATATTTATCTCGTACACTAACAGCTCATGTTTTTATATTTCTCAGGATATGACGAAGTCTAGCTTTGCCAGTATAGCTTGTAATATTTCAGTGGCTCTGGTATTTATATCTGGTCTGTGCTTTGCTTCCAAGAATTATTACGACATTCTGGTGAGAAAAGACTAGTTTCTGATCTTTAATTCTATCATTGTATGTAATGACATGAACCGTGAGCTTGGTTTTGAATCAGTTATTTCTTTTTCTCTTCAGCTAGTTCCTGTGTGTGCGCTTTTACTGTTCTTGAGGCTAAAATATCTTGGTTTTCTCACCAGGAGTAAGAGAGAAAGTTCTATAAACTGGATTATTTTTACGTTAGTTCTTGGTTTGATTCTGTATTACAGATTGCTACAACAACTGCCCTTGTATAAGATGACCTTTTGGATTATTGTAGGTATGAAGTATGGTATGAAGGTAGACCTATTAACACTGACTTAGACCAACTTAGACCTACTTAGACTGACTTAGACCTACTTAGACTTACTTGGACCTCCTTGGACCAACTTAGACCTACTTAGACCTACTTAGACCTCCTTGGACCAACTTAGACCTACTTAGACCTACTTAGACCTACTTAGACCTACTTAGACCAACTTAGACCTACTTAGACTGACTTAGACCTACTTAGACTGACTTAGACCTACTTAGATCTACTTAGACCTATTAAGACTGACTTAGACCCACTTAGACCCACTTAGACCTACTTAGACCTACTTAGACCCACTTAGACCTACTTAGACCTACTTAGATCTACTTAGACCTAAACCTCGTCAATTATTTTGTTTTTTTTAGCATTCATTTTGGAGATTTCAGTTGTAATAATCACATTGCCAGTCTTCATTAGTATTCTCTTGGTATTTTGGAAAGACAAAATGTCGAGAACAGAAGAACGTTGTCTAGCTTTACTAGCTCCAGTTTTTACTTTGCTTTTATTTTATGGCAGAACTAGTGCAGGTCAAGTTCTAGGTGTTGGTGCACCCATTTTAACATATTATACTTTCCACTATCCAGCCAGGTAAACATTGTTGAGTGATTAGTGTACGTAGTTAGTTATTTATTATAATGTCGGATTATTTCTTGAATTCAATGTAAAAGTCATTCTCTGGTTTTCAAGGACGTGAACAGTATTTTGTTGTGAACGTGATGTAAAGCCCTAATCAAACGAGAACGCAAGTCATCGCAAGTTGGCAGTCAGAATTTCTGTGGCGGTCGTTCGAACACCCAAATTAACAAAATAAAGGTTTCATGAGTGTTTTAAACAAGTTTTAACTTTGTCAGGGTACATGATATTTTCGGGAAACTATTCAGAGCGGCTGGCTGAGATAGCGTTCTGACTGCCAACTTGCGATGACTTGCGTTCTCGTTTGATTAGGGCTTTACGGATTGGCCTTTGTTCCACACGTAAACGATGAAGCGGTTATCAAAAACGGAACTTTTCGAAGACGGTCTCCAAAGTGTAACTTTTTGAAAACGCCGTTTTCCTGTTCTCGCGTGGACGCGGATTTTTTTGAAAACGGATAAAAAAGTTGCGTCATCATCATTAATATGTCGTCGGTCGTGATTTTCATCGTCATGACGTCATGATTTTCCTCGTCATAACGTGATTATTATCTTGAGGTTATGATCAATGTCATTAAATGATCTTCATTGTCATGATAATCGTCGACATGGCGTTATGATAATCGTCGACATGACGTCATGATAATCATTATGGTGACGTCATGATCACCATGGTGACACTGAGCGACGTTTTTTTGCAAAATTATGTAAGAACCAAAACTAATACCAATGTGGCAGAAGACGCATGATGCCTATTCCGTACAAAAAGTGAGAAAAATAATCTTTATAATGTCGGAAAACGTAAATAATTATGTTAATTATTCAATATGAAATACACTTAGGCAGCGGTTAACTTGATAAACTCGAAAACGAGGCTACGCGCCAAAATAATCAATTAGTTCCGGAATGTATTTTGATTGGTCGAGAGGAAAGTTCGATGTTTAAATATTTGAAAAGCAAGAGCAATATTGTGCTCTTCTTCTTCATCATTCATATTCGACTGCTCGCTAAAGGCGTTGGTTAGTTTCTTCTCTGGAATTGCTGTTCACTTTAGCTGCTCTTGTGGCTGGCCATTATCTCTGAAGATTTAGACGGAGCTTTCTTGAAGAACCAAGCAGAAATCTTGAGCGTTTTAGAGTCCACCATCACACCATGGCCTTGACTCGATCTCGTTTGGACTTTGATGCGAGTGATTGCGTTCAAACACTGTTCCCTCCCACAACAACGACGACGAGTTCTTTCTCGACAATAAACGAAGAAACAAATATTGATTTAGACATGTCCTTACCTTTTGACTGCACACAAGAATGGGGTTCTGAATTATTAACACCGACATCAAGTGAATCGAGTGCTTCGTGGACAAACTCGACCTCGCCAAAGAACAGACGAAATATATCTTGTCGTCACACACCTCCTGGTTCTCCACCATCGCTTCGAGCTTTGAGGCTCTTTGACACACCACACACACCTAAAACACTCTTCCAACGTTCCCAAAATGTCGAGATTCAGCCACCAGAGAGTCCTGATTGTAGGAATAATCGAGGAAGAAGAACGATGGCTTTCAAATCAAGACGAATGGTAGGCGAGAAGAAACCATTTAGTGAACCACTAGGCGGTGGAAGATCTCGTACAAGAATCGAAGCTAATATTAATCCTTTTACTCCAAATCACAACGAAACTTCAATCCAAACACACAAAAGAAGTCGTCTAAATCTTGAAAGGTACGTTTGTAAATTGTACCATTGTATGCTAATAATTCCTGGCATGGGAATCTTGATTGTCTAATTTACTTTTTTTTTTAATACAATAAGTATAATACATTGTTGAATTTACTGATGGTAAATATTGGTGGAAGAATTTCCACTAAGATTAGTTTTAAAACGAAAAAAACTATTTTGTGATGTTGAAGTGATGCTGAAATTATCATTATTACATAATTTATTATAATTAATATTATTACATAGTTTATTATAATTAATATTACATAATTTATTATAATTAATATTTTTACATAATTTATTATAATTAATATTCTTACATAATTTGTTATAATTAATAATATTACATAACTTGTACATAATAAATATTACATGTTACATAATTTATTATATATAATTAATATTACATTATTATTGCATAATTTATAAAATCATTATTATTATCTCAATGTTGTTATTAGTGAAGATCCATTCAGTGATGATGTTGACATGGATGCAGAAATTCTTGGCAATCCTACTAAGGTTAACGTATTTTGAACAATACATTTATCTCAACTGTTCTTCCATTTCCCAATGTTTCTATAAACCAATTTTACCCCAAGGTCCAATTTCTGTAGTATTAATAATCATAATATTGTATTATTTAGAAACTGGCATTACGTGATAATAATATTTCCAGATACAATGCAGAGTTTGTTGAACTGACAGAAATTGGTTCTGGAGAATTTGGATCTGTGTTTAAATGCTTGAATAGATTAGGTTAGACATGAATGGTACTGTAGTGTAATGTTTTTCTAGATTCAACACATGTTTGGATTAAATAAACAAAATGGTTTTCATATTTTGTAGATGGGTGTGTCTATGCACTTAAACGATCTAAAAAGCCTGTGGCTGGATCTGTAGATGAGTAAGTGTTAGTATAATTTTATTTCCTGTAAAATAGAGAAGAAAATCTCTGTGCTGTGCACATGTAAAAACAAGTGGAGGAGGCATATTGTATAGACCCTTAGTATTGTAATTTATAGCATTATGTGCATGCCTGCAATATATATAACACATTACTAGTCTACTCACTTGGCCTGAAGGGTTACACACCATGATATGTATATATATTTTGTTTATATTTAAGACAAAATGCAATCCGTGAAGTTTATGCTCATGCTGTATTGGGAAGACATGCGTATGTTGTTGGTTACTATTCAGCGTGGGCTGAAGATGATCATATGTTGATACAAAATGAATACTGTAATGGTACGTAGAAACCCAAGAAAACTGCCAAGTTCGAAAAGGAATGGGGCTATTGCATAGTTGTCTTTATTTTTGTTTACCACATCAAGCCTTGCTTTGGCAATGGTGTCCTGTCAACCACGTCCAATGTGATGCTTGGTGGTGATAAAAAAAATATTTTAATGTGTGATAGCCCTATCACATAAGTTGTACAGTACCGGTAATAAAAAATAGCAATGTGTTTATTTTACATGTAAATATATCCCTGTATGTGGGAATTGCGATAAAACATTTGGTTATTTTTTAAGGTGGTAGTTTAGCAGATGTTATTACAAGAAATGAATCTGAAATGAAAAGCATGTCAGAACCTGAATTAACCCTGCTTTTGTGTCAAGTGTCAGAGGTAAACAAACTCACTCTGGTACTAGAAAAAAATTGGTAACCTTCATGCCACAGCAGCTCATTCCATTTTAATTTTGTTTAAAGGGTTTGAAATATATCCATTCATTAAATTTGGCTCATCTGGATATCAAGCCAGGTGAAGTCTTATTTATTTTATAATATATAACAAAATCAGCAATATTTGTGTGTGTATGCACTATACATGCAACTAAAACAAGTTGTATTGACAATGCAAAGAAGTTTTTTAAACTGTCTAATGGCACTGAACTTAACACAGGTGTACACTACACTGTATGTATTTTTATATATTTTTTTTCTGTTCTTCAGGGAATATATTTTTAACATCTGGTTCAGAAAATGATGTTCCTCCAGACATGTGTCAAAGTGGTGTTGAACATGACCATATCAATGGCTGTGCAGACATAAAAGTTCAAACTTATAAAATAGGTAAAAACTTTATCATAACTCAAACTTTGAGATTGGAAAAGGTCTTAGAGAGATTAGATTAAAGGGTCATACAATGTGTTTTGAGCTACTGTATGTATTTCTTGTCAGGTTTGTACAACTATATCATTCTACAAAAGATTGAGTTCTGTATTTTTTGCTCTGTTTACTTTTAGGAGACTTGGGTCATGTTACATCAGTGACTGATCCGCAAGTTGAGGAAGGTGACTGTAGATACTTACCAGCAGAAATACTAAGAGAGGTACCACACTATACAGTATACCATTTGATAGTAATATACCAGTTATGCCATACTAAACTAGGCTACCATCTATTCTAATTATCCTTTTTGTAATCTTTCGTATAGGATTATCATCACCTTCCAAAGGCAGATGTGTTTTCTCTCGCTTTAACTGCACTACGAGCTGTAAGTTATTTACTTGTGTCTTATGCCAACAAATTAACTACAAAATGACAATGTTGTTTTATAATTATTTTAGGGTGGTGTTCATGAGCTACCCAAGAATGGACAAGAATGGCATATGATCAGGTGAATTGATTTCTTAAAATTTTCTGTTTGATGCATAACAAAATTTTGAACTTTTATTGATGTATTTTTAATTTTTTTTTTACAAAGGCAAGGCAAACTTCCTACTCTCCCACAATGCAGTTATGATTTTAATCATTTATTATCGGTATGAATCGCTGTGCACCCAATACTACATTCTACAAAGAGTTATTTATTGGTCTATACTGTTATTTATATAAATACAACACTGTATTTATGTAAGTTGTAGTAAAATGTATTTTCTGTGTAGACCATGACAGACTCAGATCCAAGTTGTCGTCCATCATCAGCAGATTTGACTAAGCATCCAGTCATATGTCCTTTTGGAAATAAATCGAAGGTAAAATAGTACTGTGTCCTTTTGAAATCAGACAAGCTTAAGTTATTGAAGAATAAACAAAGCATCTTCAAACATTTTTTATATTTATATTAGGATCAATTAAGAAAAGAATTAAATGTGGAAAAATTTAAAAATGAAGTCTTAACAAGGTTAGTACAGTAATAAAACTTGGTCAAACATTGGTTGGTTGTCTTGGTCGAATGTTGGTTGGTTGTCTTGGTCAAACGTTGGTTGGTTGTCTTGGTCGAACGTTGGTTGGTTGTCTTGGTTGAACGTTGGTTGGTTGGTTGTCTTGGTCGAATGTTGGTTGGTTGTCTTGGTCAAATGTTGGTTGGTTGTCTTGGTCGAACATTGGTTGGTTGGTTGCTTGGTCAAATGTTGGTTACTTGATTTGTTGTAGTATAAATTATTAACCATCTTTGTCTGTTGATCACCATAGAGAACTAGAGCAAAGCAGAGCAGCGAATAAAATGACTTCACAAACCGGAATCTCAAATGGAAGATTGGTTGGTCACAAAGTCAGTCGAAGTATGAGTATGAGTGTAATAATGTGACCAGAAATAACAAAGAAATTTTTAATACTAAAAATTATCTCACTGACCAGATAATAGCAGCTTTTAACACACATGATTGTAAATAGTATAAGGTTGTATAATATTATCTACCTGTAGCAACACAATTTTAAACACAGTGTATGAAAACCAAACAATGGTTTTACGAACTGAAGAAGTATAAACGAGGACATTGTAACTATATATCTTACCAAGGTGTCCAACTTGGTAAATTTCTTGGTAAATATTATTTTACCTCAAAATTTGTAAATAGTAGATTGGGAAGGGGATTTTGAACTTTTATGAGTGTTATTTTTTGAATTTTGTAAGTGATATAACAAATTTTTAATAAAATTTTTAGTGTAAATGTTTCCCTGTGTTCTGTGTGCAGCCCAAAATCAAATTGCGTTTGCCATCTGGGTTTTTTGCTTTGGTTGTTTTTTTTGATAAAGTCTTGCGCTCTTGCTTAAATTTTATGGTCGGTATTTTCTTAAAATTGTGAGGTAGCTACAGTAAAAACCCGCTAACAAGAACCTACCACTATTAAGAACCTCGGGCTGAAATTAAGAATTTATTTATATAAGAATATAAGAACCAATCCAGGCTGATTTGGTAAATGTAGGTTCTTGTTAGCGGGTTTTTACTGTAATCCATGGCCCTGGCATTCTACATATCTCGTGCAAAGGCAACTGTTTTAGAGTTTTTCAAGATTGGGGGTTATTACACTCTTGCCATAACTTCACTACCTTTGATCTGACGTACCACAGAATAAATCTGTTTTTATATATATGGCAAGAAATTAAACCTTGGAACTTTTTACTAAAACTTAATAACGCGTGATTCCAGCGGATTTAGCTTCGCGCGTGCTAATTTACACCAAGTGAAAAAGTGCGATATTTGTTTTCGTGAGGAAAAAAATATGGAAACGCTTTATATCACCTATAATAAACAAAGAAATTTCTTACTCTGATACTAGTAAATACATTCTCCATTTTGATAAAAGATTCTTTATTCTAAAAAATTCCACATTCTAATTAAAACATTCTTTATTCTAATTAAAGTTTCGCATTCTATCTAAAAAATTCTTTATTCTAATTTTGAAATTCCAAATTCTAATTATATCAGTCGTGTACCTCTCCGTCCCTTTGATCCCTTGATGTAAACAATATTGTCAAGATGGCGATGTCTTGTAATATCATTTCAGATCATCGTGTACATTTTAGATCAAGATGTTAATAAAAGAATGGGAGGGGGAAAGTGCATCTGTAGATCATAGAAATTGTTATGGCCTCTGGTAAATCATTTATTTTACGTCTCGTGGGTAGAAAAGGTGATGTCACAGATTGGCAGGTGCAGACTAACATCACATTCCGAGATGTCTTGGTAAGAATCAGATCGTCTGTTTGAACTACCCTATTGAAGTAATTGAACATTATTCACGTGTTTGATTTATTTTAGTCTAATTATCTAAAAATGTGGCTCTATCTACTGTTGTTCTAATGGGTTTTTTTCTAATGTTAATTTTTTCTGCAGGAAATTGTATCTAAAGTTCTTCCAGGAGGGACTACAACTGCATTTGAATGTAAGTTAACTTGTCGAAAAAGATATATTTTTAATTCCAAAAACTGAGTTGAGTGATAGTACGTACTAGTGTAGTTCCAGAAAATATCTGCCCCCCCCCCTGGAAGGCATTTGGGAATTATAGGGAGGGGTGGTGGTACCAAGAGTAGTGGGTCAATGCTTGATTGGCATAAGAAAAGTCTGGGCAGGTAGGGGGGTGGGGGGGTGTGTGTAGTAGAAAAATGTTTTTTTTTCAGGGGGGTTATGGATATTTTCTGGAACTACATATTTTGAATTATTTTGTTATATTCAGATGAAGATGAAGATGGAGATAGAATTACAGTTCGTAGTGATGAAGAACTTAAGGCAATGATCGATTGTGTATGTATTGCATTGATTTTTTAATTACATGTAATACTTTCTTTTTTAGTGTACAGCAATCTTTCTTTACTTGTACTGTACTCAATCTTTACTCATCCTATTTTTTATCTCTTTTCTACACCTTCTTTCCCTCTTTCCACATACATTCCATTCCCTTTAAAATTTTCCACACCCTTTTCATTTTTCCTAAATAGTTTCCATTTTCTTCAAGCACATATTTACAGTGTTAATAATTGTGTTATTTCATTTTTAGTATCATTGGATGAATGTAGATAAGCCACTGGTTATATTTCCAAAAGGTCTTTTTTCTTAAAATGTATTCAATATAAAAATTAAATTTAATAGCATAATTATATACCCATTGACTGAGCTGAGCCAATAAAAATTGGATCTTTTGTTATAAATTATTTCCTCAATGTCGATTTATTCTTTTAAAAGCTTGCAAGACACCAAGCAAGAGAAATCTACATGGCTTAAAAGTAAGTTTATATATGTTCTGTTTACATGGCTGTGTTTTGTATTTATTTATTTCATACATTATTTCTAATTAATTATTTTTTTTGTTTAGATCAATGCTAAAGCTCCACCAGTTGCTCCTTCAATACCAAGTCATTCCAAGTCAGTGCATGGGTGAGTCATTTATGTTAGGTCAAGGTCTGACTGACCAATCAACCAACTGACCAAACAATGGACTGACCAACTTAACAACTAACCAATCGAATGAATGAATGAATGAATGAATGAATGAATGAATGAATGAATGAATGAATGAATGAATGAATAGTTGTAGTCCCTTGATGTTGTGTCTTGTTAATTTGGTACAGTGTACCATAGTTTTGTAGTGGTAAAATCTAAATAAATACTGCAATTATTTTTTAGGAAAACTCCAGCTCCTGCTGGTAGCTTAAGAACAATTTTAGCAAGTGGTCAGGTGAAGATTATGAGTGTTTATGAGTGATTTTGTCTGTACATACTGTGCATATTACGGTGATGCATTCTTAGTCAATTCTTTGTTCTCATTTAACCCAAGGTTTCCCATGAAGAACTTCAATATCTTGAAATATTAGGACATGGCATTGGTGGGACAGTTTACAAGTATGAATAAATGGATATATTTTAAAGTACAGTACATTCAATTTGTACTGTATCAGTATGACAAGTGAGCTACAGCTGTATTTATCTGTCTTTTTTATACTATAGATGTTTTCACACCACATCCCAAAAAACCATGGCTGTAAAGGTGATGAGAATCATGACAACTAATTCTGCTTCTCTGTCTGAACTGATCTATTTCCCTGTTTGTCTGTTTGTTTGTTTGTTTGTTTGTTTATTTGTCTGTCTGTCTGTTTATCTGTCTGTCTGTTTATCTGTCTGTGTCTGCCTGTCTGTTTGTTTGTCTGTATGTCTGTCTGCCTGCCCATATGTCTGTTTGTCTGTCCAACTTCTGTAATCAGGAATATTTTCAGTTTCTTTTTCTATGATCTGCAGGTTATACCATTAGATCTTACCCCAGAAGTTCAGAAACAAATCTTACTGGAGTTAGATATTCTCTTCAAGGTACAGTACATGTACATGTTATAGTACAAAGCCTGATTGAAATTGATTTGTTCCAACGTTGGTGCTGGGAGGAAAATATAAAAATACAATAATTTCAATTATATAGTGTGAATCACAATTTATTATTGGTTTCTTTGGTGCATTTTTTTTGGAAAGCTTGTAAGTGTGATTAATGTGATATTTAATTACAAAATGTAAATTGTTTAAATTACTGAGTTGTAAATATCCTTATTTTAGGATATCAATATGCACTGAATATATGGATGGTAAGTTTTTCTAATTTTAAGACAAATAGGGCTATGTATTTTTTGTGTTATAAACACTTATTAAAATAATTATTGGGCTGGCTTTGAGCTTCAGGGTGTCAGTCCTCTGTTACCAGCACTGCTCTGTTTCTTATTTTATTTATTTATTTTAGGTGGATCATTGGAAATATATAGTGCAATACCTGAACCAGTTTTGGGTAGAATAACTGTAGCTGTAAGTTTTAAAAACTATAAAGATATCTTCATCATGACTGACATTAATTTAAGACACTCCAAAAGATCACTTTTCTTTTCCAGGTTGTCAAAGGTTTAGTTTACTTGTGGCAATTAAAAATTATGCACAGAGGTAGGATTTACTCCATCTTCCTTTCTTTCTGACTGGTGATTTAATTAATGGGAGAAATGACACTTAAAGATATTGGTTTTGTTCTGTGTTTTGCTGTAGATGTAAAACCATCCAATATTTTAGTCAATACCAGAGGACAAATTAAATTGTGTGATTTTGGTGTGAGCACACAGGTATTGCAAAAGTCTTATCATGTTGACATGTAATCATGATGATAATTAATACTACAGAATTTAATAATATATATATTATATACTTCTGTATAGAAATTTACAACAAATACAGCATTTTATAAATTTAATATTGCTGCAGATACATGTACTTTTGCTTTCTGATTTCAGCTTGTCAATTCAATAGCTACAACTTACGTAGGAACTAATGCTTATATGGCAGTAAGTATTGTACAATGTTGTTTTTTCAAAAATTCATATCCAAACAATTTAACTCTATACAATGTCTTTTAGCCTGAGCGTGTGTTAGGAGGGGAGTACAGTATTCGTTCTGAAGTCTGGAGTCTGGGTATTTCTGTCTTAGAAATGGCATTAGGAAGGTTTCCTTATTGCAAGGTAATAATTATACTTCAAGTTTCCTAAAATTATTTAAACCTGGGATTTAAATTATAATTTCAAACATTTTTCTTTCAGGAAAATTCTGAAACAAAAGTATTTCTGGTACGTATTTGACCCTAATCTCTACCGGTACATCTTAAGTTAGTAATATTATGCTATATTTCGTAATTTAAATTATTCATTTCAATAATTGTCAGTTGTTTGCTGTACAAGCTGTGTTGGTAATACTCAGAAAAACTCTGAGCTCTAAGCGGGACTCAAACCCGCAACCTTCTGAATGCTAGCCAGACGCTCTAACCATTGGGCCACTAGAACTCAGATAGCAGAGCAAGGTTATTTAAGGTAATTATACCTTAGACTGTGCCCAGTCCTTCGGGAACAAGTCTTAACTGCTCGGCTACAAGTACTTGTAGGTCCACAAGTCGCATTGTAACAGTAAGTTTCCAGTTAAGCATTGTTAGTTAGTTTCAGAAATTGCAGCTTGATGTTAATAATTGTCAGTTGTTTGCTGTACAAGCTGTGTTAGTAATACTCAGAAAAAGAGAAAAAAATTATTCATTTCACTTAATTTTTTCAGCCTATTGAGTTGATGCAGTGTATAGTGAATGAGGTTTGTACAAGCAAAAAATATTTCTAAATGTACATAATTATATAATATATATATGCATTAAATTTTTTTAACAAATCACTTGATACCTTGAATAAAATACTCATTAATCCTTTCCTAGGGGTTCTCACTTGACGAGTAAAATCGTCTGGCATTAGTAGACACAGTAAAATTACAAAGTGGCTGGTTTGGGGTGACCCTAAATAATGTAAAATGTTTTTGTTATTCAATTCAGACTCCTCCTAGTCTCCCAGTTGAACAGTTTTCACCAGACTTTGTAGCATTTGTCAGCAATTGGTAAGTCACCAATCTTAATTTCTACTTTGAACTACTTACTACAACAACAACAACAACAACAACAACAACAACACTAGCAACAACAACCATAGCAGCAGCAGCAACAACAGTAGCAACAACACTAGCAGCAGCAGCAACAGATGTTTAATATATATCTGAAGTTATATTGTATAATTTCAAATGTAGTATGCAAAAAACAATAAAATCAAGACCTACACCTGGTGAATTGCTGGTAAGCATTTATTGTCATTTTTATAACCTCAATACCACTACACGTTATTACCTAAGTACTGTAAGTTATCGTAAATTAATTATATCTTTACTTTATTCAGGAACATCCTTTTATTGTGTTAAATAATGATGAAAATATTGAGATTATTTCAATGTGGGTTTGCCGTAAGCTGGAAGAAATTCGTGGACGTTCTCATAGTTTAGACAGTCCTAACCAAAGTGAACCCATGAATCACTAATGGTGGTTCCATTGATGACCAATGTTAAAGCTCAAAAACTTGTGTAGGTATAAGGACCAAAAAACTACTTGTCTGCCATTAGGAGAACATGCATCTTAATTTGACTTCTGAATCAAATTATCTAAAAGGGCATTGTCAAAGATTCAGACATTTCAGGACAGTGCTTCTTTATGAGTAATACTACTTCATCATGTTAGTTTGTGTCCTCTAGCTGTCCAAAAACCTGCACAGTACATAAATTATGTTTTAATTCATACACAGTACAATAATAATTGTAAGTAAATTATTCAAACTTTGTTGTAGATATTTTTTTTGATTAATGATTAAATTATAACAAGTACAAACAATATATAGATAATAGATTAGATAAAAAATAACAAAAAAATTCAGAGTACATTACATTATTTTTAATAATTATATGGTACTTGGATTCATGGAGAAAAACATATGCTGCAAAATTGAGAGATTATCAACTTTTATTATATATATTAATATTAAAGTTCACTCAAACCAGCTGTTTTTCTTGCCTTCTGTAGCAATGCTCTGGACATAAATTGCCTCCTTGATAATGACCGAACATTCTAAGATAAGAGAAAATGACAGAGATTAAAATGTTGGTAACATTACGCCTTATTTAAGCCATGTTAACCTCTAGGAAATTATCAAAAGGCTGACTAGTATTCACAAATATGTATTTACCTTCAAAAACACATCCACCTCAATTTTTTCCCTCCTCAGGGCCTCACCCAGGTAGTACATGGTATCATCGAGCGAGTTCTCTTCTGCGTAAAGTTCAAGAATTCTTGAAAGGAAAAGTCACATGATTAATGGGATAGAGAGTTAGATACAGTATTGAAATATTTTTAGAGTGGTAAATTATGATATTGTATATATTACAGTACATGTAAGTCTATATATGCTTTAAGACCCCCTCCCCCCCCAGGTTGTATCCATTAAACAAAACTTGTATCCTTGTATGACTGTAGTATATAATTATATAAAATATTGACAAGTACATACTGGTTATATAATGGAGTAGTTGGTACAACGGCATCATCAATATTCATTTTATCAGATTGCTGTTGAAGAGCTGAGACCATTTCTTCAATCTCTTTGTTCTTTTGGGTGAGTATTGCAACATCTTTTGTTACTTCAGCCTAAAATATTAAAGTACTTTCCATTTAGCTAGAATCCTGAACTTTCTACCCAAAATAGCATTTTTCAATTGCTTTTGTTTGACATAGAAAAGTCATTTTACATTGAAAATAATCTCTATTTACTGTAGCCGCCATGTGACAAACATTTTAACAAAACACCTACAATAAACACCTTGTATAATGTACAAAACAAACCTCTTCTGTTTCAATTTGTTGAATCATATTGTCTAACTTTCTTTTGCCTTCATTTAAATCATTTTCAGTTTTCTTCAAAGTCTCCATATCAGCCTTTTGAGAAACAGAACTGAAGTAAGTATGATGCTCGAAATACAGCAAGGTTAGATTATACTGCTGAAACAGAGAATGTAGGAGTCTAACATTTTGAGCGAAGGGCCTTCACTGTAATTTATCAAACCTTGCTATACTTTAATTGTTGTTTCAACACTGCCTACGCAGCATGATACTTTTTTTTAAGTATGATGGTAATTGTGTTCTAACCAAGAATTCCCTGACAGACCCCCCCCCCTTGTCGAGGCTACTGTATGCCTCTGGCAACACCCCACTCTCAGACAATTTTCCTCAGCATACTCTATTACTAATTACCTGTGCTTGTGCAAAGATTTCATTTAAACGTCTCCTTATTTTATCCTCCACGGCACATTTCAAGGATGCCCTCATCATGTCAGGTGGTATTTTGAAACTATTTTGCATATTCCTGGTTATTCCACTCACAGAAGCTGCTGCTGCTGCTGTGGTAACAGGTGGTACTGGTGGATAGTTAGTGGTACTAGAGTATGTTGGTCGAGGCATGCCTGGCATTGGAAAACCAGCTTGGGGCTGTGGAGGATAGGATGCTGCTGCTGCTGGTGGTGGTGGTCTGCCTGGTGGTACTGGTCTGCCTGGTGGAGCAGGTCTGGCTGGACCAGAAGGCTGTTGTTGGGATGGCATGGTGTATGGTGGGGTGTTTTGTCTTGGTCCTAAGAAAGATTGGAGAAATCATATCTCTTGTTCAAAATATAGTGAATATGTGTATGTAGTTGTGTATAAAAGTTATACTTACTGTACTACTTATTGCTCATCAGACTAGGTTCATGTAGCCTGCACCACAGTCAGGGTTAGTGTAGTCTTGAGAAAGAATATTAGTGGGTGGTGGTGGTAACTTGCATTTCAGTGTCCTCAGTAGTGGTGGTCATCAAGACTACACAAGTTTGATATGCTACTAAAACAGAACATACTGTACGAGTCTAACGTTTTGAGCAAAGGCCCTTCACTCAAAACGTTAGACTCCGAACATTCTCTGTTTCGGCAGTATATCTAACCTAACTATGTCGATTGTTGTTTCAACACTGCCTACGCAGCATGCTACATTTATTTACTATTAAATAATACTCCTGATGTTCAAACCATTTCCTTCATATTATATAATATATATATATATATACAGTATATATATAATCACTACCCTTGTGGAAGTTTGAGCACTCTGGGCCCATGTGCACTTCACGCTATCTGAATGTACTTCACCAATGCTGTCCCACATGCGGTTGTCACCGACGATCACACGTGTATAAGTAATTGATGAAATTCATTCAGATTGTTCCAAGCCACACTGATGGCTGTAGTACAGCGAAACACCATGTCTGTAGATTGAACTATATATATATATATATATATATATACTCTAGTTAATTACCTTGTGGCATGCCACCAGGGGTTGGCATCTGGGCATGACCAGGATAGTATGCACCAGGATATTGCTGGTAGCCTGAATATTGTGGTCTTGGAGTAGGCTGTCTGTGTGCCCCTGCAGGGGGAGTGGGCCTGGTACGAGCAAACACTGGTGGTTGTTCAGCAAATATAAGACACAGAAGTTGAAGAAGACCATAAAGATCCGACTGAGGCTAAAAAAATTAAAATAATACTTAGAATTATTAAAGAAAAAAATATATGTGTTTCTTGGTTATTCCTGCCTGAGCTGGCAAAAAAAAACCTCTATTGTTTTACTTTGTCTAATGGCTGCCAGATGATTTTACTTGTTAAACAGAGAACCCTTAGATATCCTAGGTGGCAATAGGTAATATTGGCTAAAATAGCCTGTATCACCAAAAATAATTGATAAACATAGTTATCTGGATGTGTATGGAAATGTACAATGAATATACTGCACCATGATACAGTTTTGTCACTAATATGCTACAACTTACATGTTTCCAGTCTGTTAAAAAAGGCATATATACTCTGCCACTGGTATCAACATGTCTACCAGCTCTTATTTCCATCTCTGCAGTTGGTATGACATAGCACAATGGAGGAATGTAAGGATGTCGGTTCTTGAAGCCAGATGCATACTGGGATGTTATAGATAGAACCTAGTTCAGAGAAAATGGTAAGAACCGACAATTCCAATCAAATAACTCAAAATATATTTGGAAACATATATTCTGGAACAATCTAATTGGTACAACCTAGCTAGAATGATCTATATTGCTATTCATGATCTGTACTACAACTACACACATTTTGAAGCAAGGATATACATACATATTATATATTGTATACTCTTGTAGTTACTGTAGTTGTACTTTACTTTGCTGTACTGTATTATTACAATCTTTTGTGATGCTCTGTTTAATAACATCAGTGTTTTATACTTTGCGTTTTATCTTTTTTCAAACATATTTAGTGTTGTGAATTACATTTGAAAAATAATGATCTATAAAAGCTTGGGAGTTACTCACCTCGATAATTTACAGGTATTGTTCCTTCAAGACACACAAGATCTTTACTTTTCCCATCAGGATAAGCTAGAGCAGAGAGAGAATTCATAAAAGAGTTTATAACCAATATATAAATAATGCGCCATTTATATTGTGAAGTTAAAACTTACCGAATTTTTTAACCAGTGGTTTTAAATGTCCATACTGTTCTAAGGCAACTTTAGCATCTTTTATAGCCTGGCTAGAGTTTGGATACTAAAGAAAAAACGTTTAATAACTGCGTGAACCAGATAGATTAAAAGAAAGAAAGATAGAAAGAACTAACCGATTTGAGTTTGTCTCGTAAAAAAGCGTCAAAATGCGCCATTGAAAGCGATCAGATGTAAACTAGAACAAACAGATGCTATACTAAGGTGGAAACGTTATCATTTTGAAATTTTTAAGCACTTTTTAAACATTGATCGACACTCAAAGCATTCTTGCAAAATGATCTCAGGAAGGAAGAGGAAGCCAACTGTGAGGGGGATAGTGAGCGTGGTGAGGGGATAGATAAGGACACCCTCACATTCTATATTAACTTTATTAATACCCAAAAACACTTCAAACGCAGAATTTTTGATAGTTTAAAATCTATTTCTTCTCTTCTAAGTATAAAGCTTGTTTTAAGATGAACGGAAATTAATAAAAAAGTTAATTTGAATCATTGAGTGTATAAATATCCCATTACATAAGCCTTAGTCAGCATTCTCAACATACCAACACCCCCCCCCCCTGACTCCACTCCAAAACAAGATGGCGGAGTGTTCTGAAGACGGAAAAATTAAAGAGAAAGCCAAAATATCAAAACCTAAGGTAATTTTGAAGTTTTCGGCCTCTTAGCTTGAAGTATATTCAATGATTTAACGTATGTTGTTTTTCTTGGGGTCTAATTTAGGTTGTTTATATTCAAAATGATGTTTTCGTCCATACATCAACGTCTGTAGCCAGCAATTATTCAGCAAACATAATACGTGGACAGATATCTATTGTCGAAAAGGTATTTAGTAAGCTTTAGTTTCTGAGATAAGCTTTAGTACTTGTTTTAGTCTTTCTAAGATAGGTTTATTTTCAAAGGATTGGTAAAGTTTGTCATTATCTCACGCTTTATTATTGATTTGTCAAATGATAGATTGATTCATTGACATGCAAGGTCAGCAAGGACATGCAAAATTAAGCAATTATTTCTACAAATTGTTTTAATCTAGAGATTTGTTGTTGAGTTGCTTGTTTTTAAGTGACAGTACCGTCGATTGCATCTAAGGATGGACACTGTTGATAAAAACATTACCTCCGCCGCGTCAAACTTCAACGTTTCCCATGAGCATTTGACAGGTTTCTTTTAGCTCAACCAATCACCTTGAGACTGGTTAAACGTGATTGGTTGAGCTAAAAGAAACCTGTCAAATGCTCTTGGGAAACGTTGAAGTTTGAGGCTGGTGGAGGTAATGTTAATATTCTAAAACATGAAAACAGAATTAGAAAGTTCTTTTAGTTCCTGCTATCAAAGGAAAATCATTGATTCATGTTGCGCTGTATCTCACAGTAGGGCACAAAACTGCATATTCCCCCCCCCCCCCCCGGGACAACATTGACAAATAATTGCGTGTAGTCAAGTTATCAAATGTTCTAGTCCCACACCCCCTCCCACATCTCCCATACACCTTCCCACACCCCCTCCCTCACACTCCCTTACTCTCCCTTACCCCCTCCCACACACCCTTCCACATACCCCTCCCTCATCCTCCTCCCTCACCCTCCTCCCACACCCCCTCCCACACCTTCCTCCCTCACCCCCTCCCACACACTCTCCCACAACCCCTCCCTCACCCCCTCCCACACCGCCTGCTCACCCCTTACTCACCCCCTCCCACACAACCTCCCTCACCCCTCTCACCCCCTCCCTCACCCCCTCACACACCTTTCACTCACCCCTCCCATACACCCCTCACCCACTCCCACACACCCTTCCCTCCCACACCCTCTTCCCTCCCACACCCTATTCCCACACCCCTCCCTCCCCTCCCACACCCCCTCCCACACCCCCTCACCCCTCCCACGCACCCTCCCACTCCCCTCACCCCTCCCACACCATCTTCCCTCACCCCCTCCCTCACCCACTCCCACATACCCCTCCCGCACTCCCTCAACCACTTCCCACACCCCTATCCCCTCCTGCTGCCCCTCACTCACACCCTCCCACTCCCTCACATCCTCTTACACCCACCTCCCACACCCCCTCCCTCACCCCTCCCTAATGTCTAAAAATACACCTACCTCGCCCTCCCACACTTCTCCCACACCCTCTTCCCTCATCCCCTCCCTCACCCCTTCACCCCTCCCACACCCTCTCCCTCACCCCCTCCCACACCCTCCTCACTCTCTCAGCCCCTCCTACACCCTCCCTCACCCCTCCCACACACCCTCCTCCTCCCACACCCCACACTGAAAGTCAAGACCCCAGGTATGCCACAGTTACTGTATCATGGTATTTCACAGAGAAATCACATTGGGCTGGTATGTTCAATTCATCTCAACTACTATAATTATTATTAATATCTATATTAGGTACTGTTGTACTAGTTGCTACTGTACTAAATTGTACATTGATCTAATGTACCTTATAATTAATATTAAAAACAGGATGATTCATGTTTTGTCAATTGGATACCAGTTTCAACTGAAGCTGTGTATGAAGATTATGATGTTCACTCTGATGATACAGAATGGAACATTGTATCTCGAAGTAAAAAAGATGGTAAGTGAAATGAAAGAGAGTGGAGGTGTGGTAAAAAGAAATTAAATAAATGAAATGATTTGCTTTTTGTGTTTGTCTGGGGGATGATTGCAAATGCTTTCAAGATTGAAATATTACAGTACAAATCAGATATTATAGTTTCATGTTTATTCAGTCCTAAATTTTATTTCTTCATAATTTAATTCAATAGATGATGGTAAATGTGTGACAAGTACCAAACCAAAAGCCCAAGAAATTTTGGAAAAATATACTCTTGCATTTGATACAAGTAATCTTCATTCCATTCGAAGATCTGATTCCAAATTTCATTGGCATTTCTTGGTGTTCATTTTGAAAGATGGTACAACACTTCCTGCTTTGCATTTCCACAGTGGTGGTACAAGGGAATTTATTCAACATTTGAACAGATACATTTGGCTAACTAAGTAAGGATTTTTTTAATTACCTATATTTCTTCAAATAATTGCCTGAAAGAAATCCTCTGGTAAAAAGATGAGGATTTTTAATTTTATTATGATTTTAATTTTTTTTCTCAGGTCTGCCAGTAATCCTAAACTGTTTGTTGCATGCAGTGAGCATGACCATGCATTGAGAAAGTCACTTGACCATCTTCAGTTGTTTGGCTCTGATAGTGCAGATCTCTTATCAGTAAGACTAAACACTTGTTCTGCTTTATTAGCCATAGATGTGGTCTAGGTGTGACTATGTACAGTACGGTGCAGTATGTTGTCAGTACACTGTGCAGGACAGTACAGCACATCAGCACAGCACACCATATATCAGTATAGTACAGTGCAGCACAGCACACCATATATCAATACAGTATACTGTAGTACAGTGCAATATAGTACAGTAAGTACAGTACAGTTCAGCACAGTACATATAGTATGATACGAAGGTTCGTGCAACTTGACTCGCATAATTTTGAACATTGTGTAACAATTATACAGACTGTACAGGTACAGCACAGTAGACGTTCACCATCAAGTTGTTCAGAACAAGCTTTTGTTTATTTTCCAGCGTGTAATTGGCAATGCTTATGTGGAAGGCCTTGGAGCATTTTCCAAAGTAACTAAACTTGTTCGTGATGTGTGGACTCAAGGCCCTGAGAGACCTGAGAAGCCAAGAGTAGAAACTGAAGATACTTCTGAAAATAGTGATGCCCTGCTGTCATCTTTAGATAATGGCTTTGAAAATCTTCTCCCTGATGTGCAAGTAGGAATTTATTATTAATACCATCATCATTACTATCATCATAATCATTACAGTATTATAATTACTATTGATCATCATCATCATCACCACCACCACCTGACCACCACCAAAATGTTCAGAAACTGCAAAGTTCAGTATTGTAAGTGTGTTTTTTTTCTGCAGCCTGATCTTAACCCAGTTGCAGAAGTATGTGTTGGTAAAGCACTTACTATGAATGAATGGATGAGTTTTGTCAGTACTGATGGCAGAGTGCAGAATGTCAATGCCTTGAAGAAACTCATCCACAAAGGGGTACTGTACTATATGCTTCTGTAGAATGTAGATTCTTAATTCTAGGTAATATACATGTATAATGCCACTGGGAGAATATTATTAGTGTTTATCCTGTCAAAATAAAGATTATTATGTTTTATTAAGTATATATCATTATTAATATATTAGGCACATGTATATTTTCATATTATTAAATATTAATATGTTTTTATTATTTAGGGCATAGAGCCAGCTCTTAGAAAGGAACTTTGGAAATTTTTATTACATTATTATTCTTATGATCAAACTTACAAAGAAAGAATACAGGCAAAAAAACAAAAATGGTAAAATAAATTGATAATTTTATTCTCTGGTTTATTATTTCAAATTCAAGACTAAGGCACAAGTGTTTGTCTGTTTGATCAACAAAGTAACTTGTTTTTGTTAAAAGAGTATTAAATTCTTTTTAAAGGAATGAATATCTTGTCATGAAAGAGCAGTGGCAATCTATCACTCCTCAACAAGAAAAGAATTTCTCAGTTTTAAGGGAAAGAAAACATCTTGTAGGTAAGCTATTAACGCGTGAGTTATAGCTCTTGAAAGTTAGTTTTCTTCAGCTAATCTTTTGCTCTGTATTTATCTAGATAAAGATGTTATAAGAACAGATCGTAAACATTCTTTTTATAAAGAAGATCCATCTAATCCAAACATGAAGAAACTATATGATATATTAATGACGTATTGTATGTACAACTTTGACCTTGGTAAGTATAGTAGAGGATACAGAAATACAATTTACAAAGTGGGACTCAAGTTTTTGACTGTTAATAAATGTTCTTCGTAGGTTATGTGCAAGGAATGAGTGATCTATTGTCTCCAATTCTCTTTATCATGGATGATGAAGCTGATGCATTTTGGTGCTTTGTTGGTCTTATGGCAATGGTTGTAAGTTGATAACATTAAAGTCAATGCATGATCATTTTCAGAATTCATTTTAACCAAGATACAGTATCTTAATTACTAGTGTGTTTATTGACAGGCTGACAACTTTGAAATGAAACAAGCTGCTATTCACAAACAACTTGATAATTTAAAAACTCTTATGCAGTATGTCTACCCAAGATTGTATCATCATTTTGGTAGGTCTATGTGGTTAGAATAATTTAGAGTTTCCAAACAGTAGATTAATCATTGTTATTATCAATATAGTAACCATCATCACCAACATCATCATTATCAACACCATCACCACATCCACCACCACTCACCACAACCACCACCACTCACCACAACCACCACCACCATCATCATCACCACCACCACTACCACCATCACCACTACCACCATCACCACTACCACCATCACTCACCACAACTACCACCACCATTATCACCACCATCATCACCACCACCATTACCACTCACCATCATCAACATTACCACCATCATCATTATCAACACCATCACCACGTCCACCACCACTCACCACCACCATCATCATCACCCCCACTCACCATCATCATCATCAACATTACCACCATCATCATTATCAACACCATCATCACCACCACCACCACTCACCACAACTACCACTCACCACCATCACCTACTCACACCCACCACCACCATATCATCACCATCACCACATTGGTCATTACAATTGTCATGAAGATTATGATTATGGTCATCATGATCATGTAATGATTAGTTTGATGATGGTGATAATTCAGATAATCTGTGTAGATTGTTCATGCAGTAATTTTTGAATTTTTAGAGAAGAACGATTCTGGAAATTTATATTTCTGTTTCCGCTGGCTGTTAATTATTTTTAAAAGAGAATTTGTCTTCCAAGATGTCATGAGGTTATGGGAGGTACGTACCAGATGATGGTCGTAGCTTTCAAATTAGCATGTATACTGTACATAACATGACCCCATTATGCTTTCTTATTACTGGTTATTTTTAGTCGCTGTGGACACAAGATTTGTCTCCCAATTTTCTTCTCTTTCTCTGTTTGGCTGTTTTGAAAATGGAGAAAAATTACATCATTGAAAATCAGTGTGGATTTAATGAAATTTTAAAGGTACACTATGCATTACCCACTGTATACAGTAAAAGTTACATGGTTACAAGTCAATGAAACATTCATGATAACCAGGTATTTACTTTTTAGCATATCAATGAGTTAGCGTTAAAGATTGACCTGGTCAAAATGCTGATCGAAGCTGAGAAACTTTGTCTTCAGTTAAAAGAAGTAAGAAACCTGCCGGATGATGTGAAAGAAATCGTAACAGGTGAACCAGTGAAAAAAACTGACAATATGGAGAAACGAAACTTCCCCGGGAAACCTGTCTTGGTCAAGGACTCGCCTAGTGAGGACATTGAAACATGGTTGCCAGGTGATAGCAGTGGTGATGATGACATTGAAGTATTAAGTGACGTCAGTGTTGGTAAAGGTTCTCAAACTCAGCGAAATAATGAACATGAAGCAGAAACTGAAGACAATAATGAAATGTTTGTCAGTGCTGTTCACACACAGTCGTCAACTGACGAAGAACTTGTTGTCCTTTCTAGGAATGACAAGGCTGTATTCTGAAATGATTATTTTATAAGACGAGGCTGTATTCTGATATGATTAATATTTTATAAGACGACGGTGTATTCTAAGTAATTTGGGGGGATGATTTAAAACCTGCACTGGAACAAAAATTGTAAATTTCTGATCAGAATCAACCAGGCATAACCAGACTTGTTTGACTAGAAAATGGTGTTGTGTGTTGTTTAACTCATTCCTGTCTGAGCTGGCCAAAAGAACCTTTTTAATATTTTACTCAGTGTAAATTCCAGTGAGACAATTTTATTTTCAAAAGGAGAAGCCTCAGCCAGCATCGTGATGCATGCAGCAATGGGTTAAATTGATAATTTTTTAATATTTTGGGCATAAACAACTAGTCCTACATGTGCAGTAGTAGGTCAATAAGACTTTAGAATAATAGAAATTTGGTATAGAATTAAAGTACAACATAATTAAATAGTCCAACCTTTTTGCTTTGTCTTGTATTTTTTCTTTAATCTATTGATTTATTAATTCATTGTGTTATTTTAAACTTATTATAAAATACTGTATATTAACATGCAAATTATAGTTAAATTTGTGGTGAATGGTTAAGAAGCAACTTTAGGAGAACAGGTAAGAGCTCAGTCATCATCACTGAATGATGAAGCAGTTGAATCATCCTCGTCATCATCACTACTCAATACTTGACCCCCACCTGGAGCTGGTGCATCTGGTGTCCTGAAAACATACAGTGTATAGTGAACATTAACATAATGCAGACACAGTAGAATGACAAACTCAGATTCAATTTATCATTTCACGAGTGTAACTGTAAAAATATATATGATATATTATACTTACTCTAAAAGATCGGGATCCAGACCATCAGCTAAAACTTTAGGTCTTAAAGCAATCAATGGAACACCCTATTTTGGAAAAAAAAACATGTTAGAATTAGTGGTGTACATGTACAGGTAAAACTAGGTTTGATTTTTGTCTCTTTATTTTGTTCTTTTGCATGTTGTGTGTGAAATAATGACATTTATATTTTTCCAATTTCAACCTACCACTTTCATCATTTGAAAGTATTTTGCATAACGAGGATCTTTAGCAACAGTCATCGCTAAAAATATGAACAAGCTTGATTAGAAAAAGCCTGACATAACAAGATGAAATATAAATGACTCAGCTGTTGGAATACCTGGTTGGCTAGTTGGTAGTTCTTCAACTTGTGCTGGTTCTTCCTCAATTGACTTGACAAGAAAATAAAAGGTCACGTATGTACAGTATGTGGTAAGTCATTTGTTACAAACCTATACATGTAATTCTTTCTTGGGCTAGGATTATATTAATTTAGTGATAATGAGGGCAGAAAAATATTATCCTAAACCACTTGTTTATGAAATATATAGTTAAAAAAAAATATCCAGACCCCACCCCACAGAAGGCACTTGGAAATTGCTAGGGGAGTGGTGTTTGACACCAAGCATGGTGAGTCCATGGTTGATTATTCCTTTTAGGAAAATCCAGGGAGGGGCTTATGGATATTTGCTGACAGGTATAAATCAATGGATCTCTGTTTTCACCAGTACTCACAGCTTGAGGGCTCTCTTGATCAACAGGTGTGGGTGTAACTGGTCGTTCACTTGGTGTTGAAGGAGCTTGGGTTGTTTCTTGAACAGTGACATTCTCTAAACCAGGTATGGAAGCTAGCTGATAGAACAACAGAACTTTAGCATTTTAGATAGGTTGTATTGATATTACCAGTAGATGCCTCTCCAAGTGATGAAGCCAAGCTGGGGGGTTGAGTTTTTCTCTATTCACCCATCACTCCGAGTAGCACCTAAATCTAATATCATTATTCTCAACTCCATTTATCTGCAATGGAAAATCAATTCTTCAGTAAGCCATGACTAAAATAAGCCTACAGTAATAATTGAAGCTGGCTCAAAATAAGCCACAGCTTACTGAAGAATTGACAGTTTGTGCAAATGTTTGACAGTTTTTCTTGTATCTGTGGCTCTATTCATTTTAGATTATATTTTTTCATTACCTTTGCTTCTAAAATACTCATTGTAACATCCACTCTTTGAAGTCTGTTGGATAGATCTGATAATTTCTAATATTGAAAGGAAAAACCATGCAGATTGTTTTGTGTCCAAAACAGGTTTCTTGACTTATTCATAATTAAAAATGATGCTTACCTCTTCGCAAACGCATGAAAATCTATTCAAAAAGCTAACAGTATGTGCTATGAAATGATTCAGGAAAGCAATGGTCCGTTTTTGATTTATAGAGCCAACCTACCAAAATAAAGAAATGATTGCCTGGTGTTAGAGTAGAAGTAGTATATACATCCCATGAATTTGTAATGAGCAATCTCTTCAACTATGGCCCCTCGGGTATATGTATCTGGCATATAGCCTCCATCCTCAGTATATTACTATATAACTCTTACTTATGTGTATATAATTATATATATAATTTATATATATATATATATATATATATATAATAATGGTCTTTATTAATGAGAATACATCAAACGTGTATCTTTACAATCAAATTTCTCCTAAGGATTTTTCAACGTGGCCATGTCGAGGCATATCAAAGGCGCTTTAAGCCGCCGCCATATGACACAGTTCAGACCACGGATCCCAGCTAAGCCCTAGGTGTTGAGATTTTACGGAGGGAGGAAAACCGGAGAACCTGGTGAAAAACCCTCGGAGCACAGGAGAGACCAACTAAACTCTACTCACATGAGTCTCAAGCTCGAGAACGGGGTTGTTCCCAGATGGTCACCCATCCAAGTACTAACCCCATCTAACCGGGCTTATAACTATTGGTGAGAGGCAGCATCCTAACAGCACACCATCCGTGGTCCCTACCATGCATTCACCACACACAGTTCCAACACTGCACCTGTCAGTCAATTGCTAACTATGCTACATCATAATGTATAAACTATATCTGTCTCATTTCCAAAAACCTGCTTCTTCACAGAAATAGAAGAATTTGCCAATTTAGAATTGGATACATCAAAATATTCGTATATATTAAATTATTATAAATATGAGATTATATGATGCTTTTAATATAAACTTTTGATTGTAGTTATTTAGCATGTACCTAAGACTGTCTATTGTATGTTTTCATTATTTTCTAATGTCAGTTCATTATAAATAGTACTATATTAAAATGAAAGTGAATTGAAAAACTACCTTGGTCAGATCAATGGCTGGTCCTACTATAGGAAGTCCGTCACTGTCCATCACTTGCGTCAAAAAAAACCACCAAATTATTTGAAAACAAACATTTATTATTCAAGTTGAGCGTTAAGATTGTTTCATCCTCTGTAGAAATACAACCACCTCGAAGAAGATTTAAAAAACTAGCCGTGTATTTATAAAATCCAGATGAATTACGAAAGTCAGGTGAATTTTGATGTACATTTGTGGACGCTTATGTACATTTGGGACGGTTTATGTACAGTTGTGGATCCTAGTGTACATTTAGGAAGGTTTGTGAACATAATGTACATTTAGGTACCTTCGTGAACATTTATGTATATTTGTGAATGTTTATGTACATTTGTGAATGTTTATGTATATTTGGGAACATTTATGTATATTTGGGAATGTTTATGTATATTTGTGAATGTTTATGTATATTTGTGAACATTTATGTATATTTGTGAATGTTTATGTATATTTGGGAATGTTTATGTATATTTGGGAATGTTTATGTGTATTTGGGAATGTTTATGTATATTTGGGAATGTTTGTGTAACAATGAATAATAGTAATAATAATATCAATAATAATAATAATGATAATAATAATAAGTTAATTGCGGCAGGAATGTGAATGCGTGTTTTGGTTGCGAATCCCGCGTGCAGCGCGTCGTGTAACTCGCGCGTGTTATTTAGTCGGAGCATCGTTATTTGCCGGAAACACTCGGAATTCGCCGTACGCCGGGAAATTTAAAGTCCTCTGCGAGGAACCAACGTGGCGAAATATGAAGAATAAATATGAAGCAATGTCTTTCACTTTAATCAAGGAAAATCTCTTCCATCCTCGGGTTTTAAACCTTTAACGAAGTCCGCGAAGATTTAGCAACTATTAAGCTATGACCTAGGAGTAATATTTGTGTTTTTTGTACATTATAATCGACGATGGCAAAGGTAAGAGATGTCTGTCTGAAATGTCGCATTTTCAATTTCTTTACCTCCCCTTCGTGATAGCGTGGGTCATTGGAGTAAACATTGTGTTTTTTTTCTAGTTTGTTTCTACGATTTCTCAGAAGCCAGTTCGCTAAAACATATGAAAGATGTTCGACAAGACAATTATGATTCCAAGGATTATCTCGGTGACTGTGAGTATGTTCACAAATACCTTTACCAATACCTTTACCAATACTTTTACCAATACTTTTACCAATACCTTTACCAATACGTTTACCAATACCTTTACCAATACCTTTACCAATACTTTTACCAATACCTTTACCAATACCTTTGCCAATACCTTTACCAACACCTTTACCAATACCTTTACCAATACCTTTACCAATACTTTTACCAATACCTTTACCAATACCTTTACCAATACCTTTACCAATACCTTTACCAATACCTTTACCAATACTTTTACCAATATCTTTACCAATACGTTTACCAATACTTTTACCAATACCTTTACCAATACCTTTACCAATACTTTTACCAATACCTTTACCAATACCTTTACCAATACTTTTACCAATACCTTTACCAATACTTTTACCAATACTTTTACCAATACCTTTACCAATACGTTTACCAATATGTTTACCAATACTTTTACCAATACCTTTACCAATACTTTTACCAATACCTTTACCAATACCTTTACCAATACCTTTACCAATACCTTTACCAATACGTTTACCAATACTTTTACCAATACCTTTACCAATACCTTTACCAATACCTTTACCAATACCTTTACCAATACCTTTACCAATACCTTTACCAATACTTTTACCTTTACCAATACTTTTACCAATGTACCTTTACCAATACCTTTACCAATACTTTTACCAATACCTTTACCAATACTTTTACCAATACCTTTACCAATATCGTTACCAATACCTTTACCAATACCTTTACCAATACTTTTACCTTTACCAATACCTTTACCAATACTTTTACCAATACCTTTACCAATACCTTTACCAATACCTTTACCAATACCTTTACCAATACTTTTACCAATACCTTTACCAATACCTTTACCAATACCTTTACCAATACCTTTACCAATACTTTTACCAATACCTTTACCAATACCTTTACCAATACCTTTACCAATACCTTTACCAATACCTTTACCAATACTTTTACCAATACTTTTACCAATACCTTTACCAATACCTTTACCAATACCTTTACCAATACCTTTACCAATACCTTTACCAATACCTTTACCAATACCTTTACCAATACCTTTACCAATACCTTTACCAATACCTTTACCAATACTTTTACCAATACCTTTACCAATACCTTTACCAATACCTTTACCAATACCTTTACCAATACTTTTACCAATACCTTTACCAATACCTTTACCAATACCTTTACCAATACCTTTACCAATACCTTTACCAATACCTTTACCAATACTTTTACCAATACCTTTACCAATACCTTTACCAATACCTTTACCAATACCTTTACCAATACTTTTACCAATACCTTTACCAATACCTTTACCAATACCTTTACCAATACCTTTACCAATACTTTTTACCAATACCTTTACCAATACCTTTACCAATACCTTTACCAATACTTTTACCAATACCTTTACCAATACCTTTACCAATACCTTTACCAATACCTTTACCAATACCTTTACCAATACTTTTACCAATACCTTTACCAACACCTTTACCAATACCTTTACCAATACTTTTACCTTTACCAATACCTTTACCAATACTTTTACCAATACCTTTATCAATACCTTTACCAATACTTTTACCAATACTTTTACCAATACTTTTACCAATACTTTTACCAATACCTTTACCAATACCTTTACCAATACCTTTACCAATACCTTTACCAATACCTTTACCAATACCTTTACCAATACCTTTACCAATACCTTTACCAATACCTTTACCAATACCTTTACCAATACCTTTACCAATACTTTACCAATACCTTTACCAATACCTTTACCAATACCTTTACCAATACCTTTACCAATACCTTTACCAATACTTTACCAATACTTTACCAATACCTTTACCAATACCTTTACCAATACCTTTACCAATACCTTTACCAATATCTTTACCAATACCTTTACAAATACCTTTACCAATACTTTTACAAATACCTTTACCAATACTTTTACCAATACCCTTTACAATAACCTTTACTAATACCTTATCCCAATACGAATACGTTAATTATACCAAACGAATACAATTTACAATATGTGCATATTGAATTTATTTATAATTATAATCTCTAATTTATCTGCCAGCTGTCCATTTCCTATAATTTTGGTCTGTTAAAAAATATAGTTACAGTATTTTTAAAAGTTGTATTGTTTAGTAGGTAGTGCCTTTTGTCATTTTTATATTTAATTATCATAAATATTGTTTAACACTCCTGATATTTGAATCAATTTAAGGTTGCAATTCACTTACATGGTCAAGTACTGCAGTTGCTTGAAATGTCTAAACCTTTGACTATGCATTTCTGTACTAGAAGTATACATCTTGTTGCATTTTGCCCCAGCAGCCACTGACAGAACATTGAGGCTATCTCTGTACTGCAGGCATGATCTTTTCTTTGCAGTGATGGGAGTAGAGATAGTTGAGAAAAGATCTTGGATATTAAGTTGAATTGCTTTCTATAGTAGAGTTGGGGTTTGTGATTCCTTTACCTGTCCTTACTGATCCTTAGTCCTAGCTGTACCTTTACCAATATCGTTACCAATACCTTTACCAATACCTTTACCAATACTTTTACCTTTACCAATACCTTTACCAATACTTTTACCAATACCTTTACCAATGCCTTTACCAATACTTTTACCTTTACCAATACTTTTACCAATGTACCTTTACCAATACCTTTACCAATACTTTTACCAATACCTTTACCAATACTTTTACCAATACCTTTACCAATACCTTTACCAATACTTTTACCAATACCTTTACCAATACCTTTACCAATACCTTTACCAATACCTTTACCAATACCTTTACCAATACCTTTACCAATACCTTATCCCAATACGAATACGTTAATTATACCAAACGAATACAATTTACAATATGTGCATATTGAATTTATTTATAATTATAATCTCTAATTTATCTGCCAGCTGTCCATTTCCTATAATTTTGGTCTGTTAAAAAATATAGTTACAGTATTTTTAAAAGTTGTATTGTTTAGTAGGTAGTGCCTTTTGTCATTTTTATATTTAATTATCATAAATATTGTTTAACACTCCTGATATTTGAATCAATTTAAGGTTGCAATTCACTTACATGGTCAAGTACTGCAGTTGCTTGAAATGTCTAAACCTTTGACTATGCATTTCCGTACTAAAAGTATACATCTCATTGCATTTTGCCCCAGCAGCCACTGACAGAACATTGAGGCTATCTCTGTACTGCATGCAGGCATGATCTTTTCTTTGCAGCGATGGGAGTACAGATACTAGAGAAAAGATCTTGGATATTAAGTTGAATTGCTTTCTATAGTACAGTTGGGGTTTAAAAGTGATTCCTTTACCTGTCCTTACTGATCCTTAGTCCTAGCTGTAATCATTGTTCTCTTGAGGGCAATGAAACCTATTCCTAGTACCCACTTCCTATAAATTACATGGTACCCCTGTCACTTATCTCACCTCCACTGTAGAAAGCAATACAACTTCCTACCCAAGAACATTTCCCTGCTATGTCTATTTCCACCTCTGCACTGAGAAAATCACAGCCACAAATACTGGGAGCTATAGGGTTCTATTTAGTTGGTGGTTGCAGAGCTCAAATTTAATGCAGTATTTCGGTCCAAAATCTGGTGATGAAAAATTGTGCTCAAAGGTAATATACTAGTCATGGGCCTCTTGCATTATGCAACTTGTGGTTCAGGGCCTGGTTGCCAGTACAGTATAGTTTATTCTGCAACATATGTTGCCTGTGGGATTCCTGGGCCTAAGTGGTTAATGATATAGTGTTCGATCGACAAGAGACAATGAAGTAACCACATTGGGTGGGGTGTGTGGCTATTGGTTACCTTTGACTATGCATTTCCGTACTAAAAGTATACATCTCATTGCATTTTGCCCCAGCAGCCACTGACAGAACATTGAGGCTATCTCTGTACTGCATGCAGGCATGATCTTTTCTTTGCAGCGATGGGAGTACAGATACTAGAGAAAAGATCTTGGATATTAAGTTGAATTGCTTTCTATAGTAGAGTTGGAGTTTGCGATTCCTTTACCTGTCCTTACTGATCCTTAGTCCTAGCTGTAATCATTGTTCTCTTGAGGGCAATGAAACCTATTCCTACCCACTTCCTATAAATTACCTGGTACCCCTGTCGCTTATCTCACCTCTACTGTAGAAAGCAATACAACTTCCTACCCAAGGACTTTTCCCTGCTATGTCTATTTCCACCTCTGCACTGAGAAAATCACAGCCACAAATACTGGGAGCTATAGGGTTCTATTTAGTTGGTGGTTGCTGAGCTCAAAATTTAATGCAGTATTTCGGTCCAAAATCTGGTGATGAAAAATTGTGCTCAAAGGTAATATACTAGTCATGGGCCTCTTGCATTATGCAACTTGTGGTTCAGGGCCTGGTTGCCAGTAAAGTATAGTTTTTTCTGCAACATATGTTGCCTGTGGAATTCGTGGGCCTAAGTGGTTAATAATTATAGTGTTCGACAAGAGACTATCAAGTAACCACATTGGGTGGGGTGTGTGGCTATTGCTTACCTTTGACTATGCATTTCCGTACTAAAAGTATACATCTCGTTGCATTTTGCCCAGCTGCCACTGACAGAACATTGAGGCTATCTCTGTACTGCAGGCATGATCTTTTCTTTGCAGCGATGGGAGTAGAGATAGTAGAGAAAAGATCTTGGATATTAAGTTGAATTGCTTTCTATAGTAGAGTTGGGGTTTGTGATTCCTTTACCTGTCCTTACTGATCCTTAGTCCTAGCTGTAATCATTGTTCTCTTGAGGGCAATGAAACCTATTCCTACCCACTACCTATAAATTACCTGGTACCCCTGTCGCTTATCTCACCTCTACTGTAGAAAGCAATACAACTTCCTACCCAAGAACATTTCCCTGCTATGTCTATTTCCACCTCTGCACTGAGAAAATCACAGCCACAAATACTGGGAGCTATAGGGTTCTATTTAGTTGGTGGTTGCTGAGCTCAAATGCAGTATTTCAGTCCAAAATCTGGTGATGAAAAATTGTGCTCAAAGGTAATATACTAGTCATGGGCCTCTTGCATTATGCAACTTGTGGTTCAGGGCCTGGTTGCCAGTAAAGTATAGTTTTTTCTCCAACATATGTTGCCTGTGGGATTCGTGGGCCTAAGTGGTTAATAATTATAGTGTTCGACAAGAGACTATCAAGTAACCACATTGGGTGGGGTGTGTGGCTATTGGTTACCTTTGACTATGCATTTCCGTACTAAAAGTATACATCTCGTTGCATTTTGCCCAGCAGCCACTGACAGAACATTGAGGCTATCTCTGTACTGCAGGCATGATCTTTTCTTTGCAGCGATGGGAGTACAGATACTAGAGAAAAGATCTTGGATATTAAGTTGAATTGCTTTCTATAGTACAGTTGGGGTTTAAAAGTGATTCCTTTACCTGTCCTTACTGATCCTTAGTCCTAGCTGTAATCATTGTTCTCTTGAGGGCAATGAAACCTATTCCTAGTACCCACTTCCTATAAATTACATGGTACCCCTGTCACTTATCTCACCTCCACTGTAGAAAGCAATACAACTTCCTACCCAAGAACATTTCCCTGCTATGTCTATTTCCACCTCTGCACTGAGAAAATCACAGCCACAAATACTGGGAGCTATAGGGTTCTATTTAGTTGGTGGTTGCTGAGCTCAAAATTTAATGCAGTATTTCGGTCCAAAATCTGGTGATGAAAAATTGTGCTCAAAGGTAATATACTAGTCATGGGCCTCTTGCATTATGCAACTTGTGGTTCAGGGCCTGGTTGCCAGTAAAGTATAGTTTTTTCTGCAACATATGTTGCCTGTGGAATTCGTGGGCCTAAGTGGTTAATAATTATAGTGTTCGACAAGAGACTATCAAGTAACCACATTGGGTGGGGTGTGTGGCTATTGCTTACCTTTGACTATGCATTTCCGTACTAAAAGTATACATCTCGTTGCATTTTGCCCAGCTGCCACTGACAGAACATTGAGGCTATCTCTGTACTGCAGGCATGATCTTTTCTTTGCAGCGATGGGAGTAGAGATAGTAGAGAAAAGATCTTGGATATTAAGTTGAATTGCTTTCTATAGTAGAGTTGGAGTTTGCGATTCCTTTACCTGTCCTTACTGATCCTTAGTCCTAGCTGTAATCATTGTTCTCTTGAGGGCAATGAAACCTATTCCTACCCACTTCCTATAAATTACCTGGTACCCCTGTCGCTTATCTCACCTCTACTGTAGAAAGCAATACAACTTCCTACCCAAGGACTTTTCCCTGCTATGTCTATTTCCACCTCTGCACTGAGAAAATCACAGCCACAAATACTGGGAGCTATAGGGTTCTATTTAGTTGGTGGTTGCTGAGCTCAAAATTTAATGCAGTATTTCGGTCCAAAATCTGGTGATGAAAAATTGTGCTCAAAGGTAATATACTAGTCATGGGCCTCTTGCATTATGCAACTTGTGGTTCAGGGCCTGGTTGCCAGTAAAGTATAGTTTTTTCTGCAACATATGTTGCCTGTGGAATTCGTGGGCCTAAGTGGTTAATAATTATAGTGTTCGACAAGAGACTATCAAGTAACCACATTGGGTGGGGTGTGTGGCTATTGCTTACCTTTGACTATGCATTTCCGTACTAAAAGTATACATCTCGTTGCATTTTGCCCAGCTGCCACTGACAGAACATTGAGGCTATCTCTGTACTGCAGGCATGATCTTTTCTTTGCAGCGATGGGAGTAGAGATAGTAGAGAAAAGATCTTGGATATTAAGTTGAATTGCTTTCTATAGTAGAGTTGGGGTTTGTGATTCCTTTACCTGTCCTTACTGATCCTTAGTCCTAGCTGTAATCATTGTTCTCTTGAGGGCAATGAAACCTATTCCTACCCACTACCTATAAATTACCTGGTACCCCTGTCGCTTATCTCACCTCTACTGTAGAAAGCAATACAACTTCCTACCCAAGAACATTTCCCTGCTATGTCTATTTCCACCTCTGCACTGAGAAAATCACAGCCACAAATACTGGGAGCTATAGGGTTCTATTTAGTTGGTGGTTGCTGAGCTCAAATGCAGTATTTCAGTCCAAAATCTGGTGATGAAAAATTGTGCTCAAAGGTAATATACTAGTCATGGGCCTCTTGCATTATGCAACTTGTGGTTCAGGGCCTGGTTGCCAGTAAAGTATAGTTTTTTCTCCAACATATGTTGCCTGTGGGATTCGTGGGCCTAAGTGGTTAATAATTATAGTGTTCGACAAGAGACTATCAAGTAACCACATTGGGTGGGGTGTGTGGCTATTGGTTACCTTTGACTATGCATTTCCGTACTAAAAGTATACATCTCGTTGCATTTTGCCCAGCAGCCACTGACAGAACATTGAGGCTATCTCTGTACTGCAGGCATGATCTTTTCTTTGCAGCGATGGGAGTAGAGATAGTAGAGAAAAGATCTTGGATATTAAGTTGAATTGCTTTCTATAGTAGAGTTGGAGTTTGCGATTCCTTTACCTGTCCTTACTGATCCTTAGTCCTAGCTGTAATCATTGTTCTCTTGAGGGCAATGAAACCTATTCCTACCCACTTCCTATAAATTACCTGGTACCCCTGTCGCTTATCTCACCTCTACTGTAGAAAGCAATACAACTTCCTACCCAAGAACATTTCCCTGCTATGTCTATTTCCACCTCTGCACTGAGAAAATCACAGCCACAAATACTGGGAGCTATAGGGTTCTATTTAGTTGGTGGTTGCTGAGCTCAAAATTTAATGCAGTATTTCGGTCCAAAATCTGGTGATGAAAAATTGTGCTCAAAGGTAATATACTAGTCATGGGCCTCTTGCATTATGCAACTTGTGGTTCAGGGCCTGGTTGCCAGTAAAGTATAGTTTTTTCTGCAACATATGTTGCCTGTGGAATTCGTGGGCCTAAGTGGTTAATAATTATAGTGTTCGACAAGAGACTATCAAGTAACCACATTGGGTGGGGTGTGTGGCTATTGCTTACCTTTGACTATGCATTTCCGTACTAAAAGTATACATCTCGTTGCATTTTGCCCAGCTGCCACTGACAGAACATTGAGGCTATCTCTGTACTGCAGGCATGATCTTTTCTTTGCAACGATGGGAGTAGAGATAGTAGAGAAAAGATCTTGGATATTAAGTTGAATTGCTTTCTATAGTAGAGTTGGAGTTTGCGATTCCTTTACCTGTCCTTACTGATCCTTAGTCCTAGCTGTAATCATTGTTCTCTTGAGGGCAATGAAACCTATTCCTACCCACTTCCTATAAATTACCTGGTACCCCTGTCGCTTATCTCACCTCTACTGTAGAAAGCAATACAACTTCCTACCCAAGAACATTTCCCTGCTATGTCTATTTCCACCTCTGCACTGAGAAAATCACAGCCACAAATACTGGGAGCTATAGGGTTCTATTTAGTTGGTGGTTGCTGAGCTCAAAATTTAATGCAGTATTTCGGTCCAAAATCTGGTGATGAAAAATTGTGCTCAAAGGTAATATACTAGTCATGGGCCTCTTGCATTATGCAACTTGTGGTTCAGGGCCTGGTTGCCAGTAAAGTATAGTTTTTTCTCCAAAATATATTGCCTGTGGAATTCGTGGGCCTAAGTGGTTAATAATTATAGTGTTCGACAAGAGACTATCAAGTAACCACATTGGGTGGGGTGTGTGGCTATTGCTTACCTTTGACTATGCATTTCCGTACTAAAAGTATACATCTCGTTGCATTTTGCCCAGCTGCCACTGACAGAACATTGGGGCTATCTCTGTACTGCAGGCATGATCTTTTCTTTGCAGCGATGGGAGTAGAGATAGTAGAGAAAAGATCTTGGATATTAAGTTGAATTGCTTTCTATAGTAGAGTTGGAGTTTGCGATTCCTTTACCTGTCCTTACTGATCCTTAGTCCTAGCTGTAATCATTGTTCTCTTGAGGGCAATGAAACCTATTCCTACCCACTTCCTATAAATTACCTGGTACCCCTGTCGCTTATCTCACCTCTACTGTAGAAAGCAATACAACTTCCTACCCAAGGACTTTTCCCTGCTATGTCCATTTCCACCTCTGCACTGAGAAAATCACAACCACAAATACTGGGAGCTATAGGGTTCTATTTAGTTGGTGGTTGCTGAGCTCAAAATTTAATGCAGTATTTCGGTCCAAAATCTGGTGATGAAAAATTGTGCTCGAAGGTAATATACTAGTCATGGGCCTCTTGCATTATGCAACTTGTGGTTCAGGGCCTGGTTGCCAGTAAAGTATAGTTTTTTCTCCAACATATGTTGCCTGTGGAATTCGTGGGCCTAAGTGGTTAATAATTATAGTGTTCGACAAGAGACTATCAAGTAACCACATTGGGTGGGGTGTGTGGCTATTGCTTACCTTTGCCTATGCATTTCCGTACTAAAAGTATACATCTCGTTGCATTTTGCCCAGCTGCCACTGACAGAACATTGAGGCTATCTCTGTACTGCAGGCATGATCTTTTCTTTGCAGCGATGGGAGTAGAGATAGTAGAGAAAAGATCTTGGATATTAAGTTGAATTGCTTTCTATAGTAGAGTTGGAGTTTGCGATTCCTTTACCTGTCCTTACTGATCCTTAGTCCTAGCTGTAATCATTGTTCTCTTGAGGGCAATGAAACCTATTCCTACCCACTTCCTATAAATTACCTGGTACCCCTGTCGCTTATCTCACCTCTACTGTAGAAAGCAATACAACTTCCTACCCAAGGACTTTTCCCTGCTATGTCTATTTCCACCTCTGCACTGAGAAAATCACAGCCACAAATACTGGGAGCTATAGGGTTCTATTTAGTTGGTGGTTGCTGAGCTCAAATGCAGTATTTCAGTCCAAAATCTGGTGATGAAAAATTGTGCTCAAAGGTAATATACTAGTCATGGGCCTCTTGCATTATGCAACTTGTGGTTCAGGGCCTGGTTGCCAGTAAAGTATAGTTTTTTCTCCAACATATGTTGCCTGTGGGATTCGTGGGCCTAAGTGGTTAATAATTATAGTGTTCGACAAGAGACTATCAAGTAACCACATTGGGTGGGGTGTGTGGCTATTGGTTACCTTTGACTATGCATTTCCGTACTAAAAGTATACATCTCGTTGCATTTTGCCCAGCAGCCACTGACAGAACATTGAGGCTATCTCTGTACTGCAGGCATGATCTTTTCTTTGCAGCGATGGGAGTAGAGATAGTAGAGAAAAGATCTTGGATATTAAGTTGAATTGCTTTCTATAGTAGAGTTGGAGTTTGCGATTCCTTTACCTGTCCTTACTGATCCTTAGTCCTAGCTGTAATCATTGTTCTCTTGAGGGCAATGAAACCTATTCCTACCCACTTCCTATAAATTACCTGGTACCCCTGTCGCTTATCTCACCTCTACTGTAGAAAGCAATACAACTTCCTACCCAAGAACATTTCCCTGCTATGTCTATTTCCACCTCTGCACTGAGAAAATCACAGCCACAAATACTGGGAGCTATAGGGTTCTATTTAGTTGGTGGTTGCTGAGCTCAAAATTTAATGCAGTATTTCGGTCCAAAATCTGGTGATGAAAAATTGTGCTCAAAGGTAATATACTAGTCATGGGCCTCTTGCATTATGCAACTTGTGGTTCAGGGCCTGGTTGCCAGTAAAGTATAGTTTTTTCTCCAAAATATATTGCCTGTGGAATTCGTGGGCCTAAGTGGTTAATAATTATAGTGTTCGACAAGAGACTATCAAGTAACCACATTGGGTGGGGTGTGTGGCTATTGCTTACCTTTGACTATGCATTTCCGTACTAAAAGTATACATCTCGTTGCATTTTGCCCAGCTGCCACTGACAGAACATTGGGGCTATCTCTGTACTGCAGGCATGATCTTTTCTTTGCAGCGATGGGAGTAGAGATAGTAGAGAAAAGATCTTGGATATTAAGTTGAATTGCTTTCTATAGTAGAGTTGGAGTTTGCGATTCCTTTACCTGTCCTTACTGATCCTTAGTCCTAGCTGTAATCATTGTTCTCTTGAGGGCAATGAAACCTATTCCTACCCACTTCCTATAAATTACCTGGTACCCCTGTCGCTTATCTCACCTCTACTGTAGAAAGCAATACAACTTCCTACCCAAGGACTTTTCCCTGCTATGTCCATTTCCACCTCTGCACTGAGAAAATCACAACCACAAATACTGGGAGCTATAGGGTTCTATTTAGTTGGTGGTTGCTGAGCTCAAAATTTAATGCAGTATTTCGGTCCAAAATCTGGTGATGAAAAATTGTGCTCGAAGGTAATATACTAGTCATGGGCCTCTTGCATTATGCAACTTGTGGTTCAGGGCCTGGTTGCCAGTAAAGTATAGTTTTTTCTCCAACATATGTTGCCTGTGGAATTCGTGGGCCTAAGTGGTTAATAATTATAGTGTTCGACAAGAGACTATCAAGTAACCACATTGGGTGGGGTGTGTGGCTATTGCTTACCTTTGCCTATGCATTTCCGTACTAAAAGTATACATCTCGTTGCATTTTGCCCAGCTGCCACTGACAGAACATTGAGGCTATCTCTGTACTGCAGGCATGATCTTTTCTTTGCAGCGATGGGAGTAGAGATAGTAGAGAAAAGATCTTGGATATTAAGTTGAATTGCTTTCTATAGTAGAGTTGGAGTTTGCGATTCCTTTACCTGTCCTTACTGATCCTTAGTCCTAGCTGTAATCATTGTTCTCTTGAGGGCAATGAAACCTATTCCTACCCACTTCCTATAAATTACCTGGTACCCCTGTCGCTTATCTCACCTCTACTGTAGAAAGCAATACAACTTCCTACCCAAGGACTTTTCCCTGCTATGTCTATTTCCACCTCTGCACTGAGAAAATCACAGCCACAAATACTGGGAGCTATAGGGTTCTATTTAGTTGGTGGTTGCTGAGCTCAAATGCAGTATTTCGGTCCAAAATCTGGTGATTAAAAATTGTGCTCAACGGTAATATACTAGTCATGGGCTCCTTGCATTATGCAAGTTGTGGTTATTGTTCTAATTTTTTCAGTGGTTATTCCATAGTTGGTGTGCTATACAATGAACTAGAATATTTTAGCCTTAATTCCAAAGTTGAAAAATGGCCAAAATCGGTCAAAAAGTAAAGGCTAACCCCTTTACTTTTTGACCGATTTTCACCATAAAAAGTAAAAAAGTAAAGTGGTTTATTTCATTAAGAATTGAATGCATTGTTCTAATTTTTTCAGTGGTTATTCCATAGTTGATGTGCTATACAATGAAAAAAGTAGAACAATCCATTCAATTTTTAATGAGATAAACCAGTTTGCTTTTTATGGTCAATATCGGTCAAAAAGTAAAGGGGTTAGCCTTTAGTTTTTGACCGATTTTGGCCATTTTTCAACTTTGGAAGTAAGGCTAAATATTTTAGTTGATTGTATAGCACACCAACTATGGAATAACCACTGAAAAAAGTAGAACAATCCATTCAATTTTTAATGAGATAAACCACTTTACTTTTTTACTTTTTATGGTCAAAATCGGTCAAAAAGTAAAGGGGTTAACCTTTACTTTTTGACCGATTTTGGCCATTTTTCAACTTTGGAAGTAAGGCTAAATATTTTAGTTCATTGTATAGCACACCAACTATGGAATAACCACTGAAAAAAGTAGAACAATCCATTCAATTTTTAATGAGATAAACCACTTTACTTTTTTACTTTTTATGGTCAAAATCGGTCAAAAAGTAAAGGGGTTAGCCTTTACTTTTTGACCGATTTTGGCCATGTTTCAACTTTGGAAGTAAGGCTAAATATTTTAGTTGATTGTATAGCACACCAACTATGGAATAACCACTGAAAAAAGTAGAACAATCCATTCAATTTTTAATGAGATAAACCACTTTACTTTTTTACTTTTTATGGTCAAAATCGGTCAAAAAGTAAAGGGGTTAGCCTTTACTTTTTGACCGATTTTGGCCATGTTTCAACTTTGGAAGTAAGGCTAAATATTTTAGTTCATTGTATAGCACACCAACTATGGAATAACCACTGAAAAAAGTAGAACAATCCATTCAATTTTTAATGAGATAAACCAGTTTACTTTTTTACTTTTTATGGTCAAAATCGGTCAAAAAGTAAAGGGGTTATGTTTCAACTTTGGAGGTAAGGCTAAATATTTTAGTTCATTGTATAGCACACCAACTATGGAATAACCACTGAAAAAAGTAGAACAATCCATTCAATTTTTAATGAGATAAACCAGTTTACTTTTTATGGTCAAAATCGGTCAAAAAGTAAAGGGGTTAGCCTTTACTTTTTGACCGATTTTGGCCATTTTTCAACTTTGGAAGTAAGGCTAAATATTTTAGTTCATTGTATAGCACACCAACTATGGAATAACCACTGAAAAAAGTAGAACAATCCATTCAATTTTTAATGAGATAAACCACTTTACTTTTTTACTTTTTATGGTCAAAATCGGTCAAAAAGTAAAGGGGTTAGCCTTTACTTTTTGACCGATTTTGGCCATTTTTCAACTTTGGAAGTAAGGCTAAATATTTTAGTTCATTGTATAGCACACCAACTATGGAATAACCACTGAAAAAAGTAGAACAATCCATTCAATTTTTAATGAGATAAACCACTTTACTTTTTTACTTTTTATGGTCAAAATCGGTCAAAAAGTAAAGGGGTTAGCCTTTACTTTTTGACCGATTTTGGCCATGTTTCAACTTTGGAAGTAAGGCTAAATATTTTAGTTCATTGTATAGCACACCAACTATGGAATAACCACTGAAAAAAGTAGAACAATCCATTCAATTTTTAATGAGATAAACCAGTTTACTTTTTATGGTCAAAATCGGTCAAAAAGTAAAGGGGTTAGCCTTTACTTTTTGACCGATTTTGGCCATTTTTCAACTTTGGAAGTAAGGCTAAATATTTTAGTTCATTGTATAGCACACCAACTATGGAATAACCACTGAAAAAAGTAGAACAATCCATTCAATTTTTAATGAGATAAACCACTTTACTTTTTTACTTTTTATGGTCAAAATCGGTCAAAAAGTAAAGGGGTTAGCCTTTACTTTTTGACCGATTTTGGCCATGTTTCAACTTTGGAAGTAAGGCTAAATATTTTAGTTGATTGTATAGCACACCAACTATGGAATAACCACTGAAAAAAGTAGAACAATCCATTCAATTTTTAATGAGATAAACCACTTTACTTTTTTACTTTTTATGGTCAAAATCGGTCAAAAAGTAAAGGGGTTAGCCTTTACTTTTTGACCGATTTTGGCCATGTTTCAACTTTGGAAGTAAGGCTAAATATTTTAGTTCATTGTATAGCACACCAACTATGGAATTACCACTGAAAAAAGTAGAACAATCCATTCAATTTTTAATGAGATAAACCAGTTTACTTTTTTACTTTTTATGGTCAAAATCGGTCAAAAAGTAAAGGGGTTATGTTTCAACTTTGGAGGTAAGGCTAAATATTTTAGTTCATTGTATAGCACACCAACTATGGAATAACCACTGAAAAAAGTAGAACAATCCATTCAATTTTTAATGAGATAAACCAGTTTACTTTTTATGGTCAAAATCGGTCAAAAAGTAAAGGGGTTAGCCTTTACTTTTTGACCGATTTTGGCCATTTTTCAACTTTGGAAGTAAGGCTAAATATTTTAGTTCATTGTATAGCACACCAACTATGGAATAACCACTGAAAAAAGTAGAACAATCCATTCAATTTTTAATGAGATAAACCACTTTACTTTTTTACTTTTTATGGTCAAAATCGGTCAAAAAGTAAAGGGGTTAGCCTTTACTTTTTGACCGATTTTGGCCATTTTTTCAACTTTGGAAGTAAGGCTAAATATTTTAGTTCATTGTATAGCACACCAACTATGGAATAACCACTGAAAAAAGTAGAACAATCCATTCAATTTTTAATGAGATAAACCACTTTACTTTTTTACTTTTTATGGTCAAAATCGGTCAAAAAGTAAAGGGGTTAGCCTTTACTTTTTGACCGATTTTGGCCATGTTTCAACTTTGGAAGTAAGGCTAAATATTTTAGTTCATTGTATAGCACACCAACTATGGAATAACCACTGAAAAAAGTAGAACAATCCATTCAATTTTTAATGAGATAAACCACTTTACTTTTTTACTTTTTATGGTCAAAATCGGTCAAAAAGTAAAGGGGTTAGCCTTTACTTTTTGACCGATTTTGGCCATTTTTCAACTTTGGAAGTAAGGCTAAATATTTTAGTTCATTGTATAGCACACCAACTATGGAATAACCACTGAAAAAAGTAGAACAATCCATTCAATTTTTAATGAGATAAACCACTTTACTTTTTTAATTTTTATGGTCAAAATTGGTCAAAAAGTAAAGGGGTTAGCCTTTACTTTTTGACCGATTTTGGCCATGTTTCAACTTTGGAAGTAAGGCTAAATATTTTAGTTCATTGTATAGCACACCAACTATGGAATAACCACTGAAAAAAGTAGAACAATCTATTCAATTTTTAATGAGATAAACCAGTTTACTTTTTTACTTTTTATGGTCAAAATCGGTCAAAAAGTAAAGGGGTTATGTTTCAACTTTGGAAGTAAGGCTAAATATTTTAGTTCATTGTATAGCACACCAACTATGGAATAACCACTGAAAAAAGTAGAACAATCCATTCAATTTTTAATGAGATAAACCAGTTTACTTTTTATGGTCAAAATCGGTCAAAAAGTAAAGGGGTTAGCCTTTACTTTTTGACCGATTTTGGCCATTTTTCAACTTTGGAAGTAAGGCTAAATATTTTAGTTCATTGTATAGCGCACCAACTATGGAATAACCACTGAAAAAAGTAGAACAATCCATTCAATTTTTAATGAGATAAACCACTTTACTTTTTTACTTTTTATGGTCAAAATCGGTCAAAAAGTAAAGGGGTTATGTTTCAACTTTGGAAGTAAGGCTAAATATTTTAGTTCATTGTATAGCACACGAACTATGGAATAACCACTGAAAAAAGTAGAACAATCCATTCAATTTTTAATGAGATAAACCACTTTACTTTTTTACTTTTTATGGTCAAAATCGGTCAAAAAGTAAAGGGGTTATGTTTCAACTTTGGAAGTAAGGCTAAATATTTTAGTTCATTGTATAGCACACGAACTATGGAATAACCACTGAAAAAAGTAGAACAATCCATTCAATTTTTAATGAGATAAACCACTTTACTTTTTTACTTTTTATGGTCAAAATCGGTCAAAAAGTAAAGGGGTTATGTTTCAACTTTGGAAGTAAGGCTAAATATTTTAGTTCATTGTATAGCACACCAACTATGGAATAACCACTGAAAAAAGTAGAACAATCCATTCAATTTTTAATGAGATAAACCAGTTTACTTTTTATGGTCAAAATCGGTCAAAAAGTAAAGGGGTTATGTTTCAACTTTGGAAGTAAGGCTAAATATTTTAGTTCATTGTATAGCACACGAACTATGGAATAACCACTGAAAAAAGTAGAACAATCCATTCAATTTTTAATGAGATAAACCACTTTACTTTTTTACTTTTTATGGTCAAAATCGGTCAAAAAGTAAAGGGGTTATGTTTCAACTTTGGAAGTAAGGCTAAATATTTTAGTTCATTGTATAGCACACCAACTATGGAATAACCACTGAAAAAAGTAGAACAATCCATTCAATTTTTAATGAGATAAACCAGTTTACTTTTTATGGTCAAAATCGGTCAAAAAGTAAAGGGGTTATGTTTCAACTTTGGAAGTAAGGCTAAATATTTTAGTTCATTGTATAGCACACGAACTATGGAATAACCACTGAAAAAAGTAGAATAATCCATTCAATTTTTAATGAGATAAACCACTTTACTTTTTTACTTTTTATGGTCAAAATCGGTCAAAAACTAAAGGGGTTATGTTTCAACTTTGGAAGTAAGGCTAAATATTTTAGTTCATTGTATAGCACACCAACTATGGAATAACCACTGAAAAAAGTAGAATAATCCATTCAATTTTTAATGAGATAAACCACTTTACTTTTTTACTTTTTATGGTCAAAATCGGTCAAAAACTAAAGGGGTTATGTTTCAACTTTGGAAGTAAGGCTAAATATTTTAGTTCATTGTATAGCACACCAACTATGGAATAACCACTGAAAAAAGTAGAACAATCCATTCAATTTTTAATGAGATAAACCACTTTACTTTTTTACTTTTTATGGTCAAAATCGGTCAAAAAGTAAAGGGGTTAGCCTTTACTTTTTGACCGATTTTGGCCATTTTTTCAACTTTGGAGGTAAGGCTAAATATTTTAGTTCATTGTATAGCACACCAACTATGGAATAACCACTGAAAAAAGTAGAAACAATCCATTCAATTTTTAATGAGATAAACCACTTTACTTTTTTACTTTTTATGGTCAAAATCGGTCAAAAAGTAAAGGGGTTAGCCTTTACTTTTTGACCGATTTTGGCCATGTTTCAACTTTGGAAGTAAGGCTAAATATTTTAGTTCATTGTATAGCACACCAACTATGGAATAACCACTGAAAAAAGTAGAACAATCCATTCAATTTTTAATGAGATAAACCAGTTTACTTTTTTACTTTTTATGGTCAAAATCGGTCAAAAAGTAAAGGGGTTATGTTTCAACTTTGGAGGTAAGGCTAAATATTTTAGTTCATTGTATAGCACACCAACTATGGAATAACCACTGAAAAAAGTAGAACAATCCATTCAATTTTTAATGAGATAAACCAGTTTACTTTTTATGGTCAAAATCGGTCAAAAAGTAAAGGGGTTAGCCTTTACTTTTTGACCGATTTTGGCCATTTTTCAACTTTGGAAGTAAGGCTAAATATTTTAGTTCATTGTATAGCACACCAACTATGGAATAACCACTGAAAAAAGTAGAACAATCCATTCAATTTTTAATGAGATAAACCACTTTACTTTTTTACTTTTTATGGTCAAAATCGGTCAAAAAGTAAAGGGGTTAGCCTTTACTTTTTGACCGATTTTGGCCATTTTTCAACTTTGGAAGTAAGGCTAAATATTTTAGTTCATTGTATAGCACACCAACTATGGAATAACCACTGAAAAAAGTAGAACAATCCATTCAATTTTTAATGAGATAAACCACTTTACTTTTTTACTTTTTATGGTCAAAATCGGTCAAAAAGTAAAGGGGTTAGCCTTTACTTTTTGACCGATTTTGGCCATGTTTCAACTTTGGAAGTAAGGCTAAATATTTTAGTTCATTGTATAGCACACCAACTATGGAATAACCACTGAAAAAAGTAGAACAATCCATTCAATTTTTAATGAGATAAACCACTTTACTTTTTTACTTTTTATGGTCAAAATCGGTCAAAAAGTAAAGGGGTTAGCCTTTACTTTTTGACCGATTTTGGCCATTTTTCAACTTTGGAAGTAAGGCTAAATATTTTAGTTCATTGTATAGCACACCAACTATGGAATAACCACTGAAAAAAGTAGAACAATCCATTCAATTTTTAATGAGATAAACCACTTTACTTTTTTACTTTTTATGGTCAAAATCGGTCAAAAAGTAAAGGGGTTAGCCTTTACTTTTTGACCGATTTTGGCCATTTTTCAACTTTGGAAGTAAGGCTAAATATTTTAGTTCATTGTATAGCACACCAACTATGGAATAACCACTGAAAAAAGTAGAACAATCTATTCAATTTTTAATGAGATAAACCAGTTTACTTTTTTACTTTTTATGGTCAAAATCGGTCAAAAAGTAAAGGGGTTATGTTTCAACTTTGGAAGTAAGGCTAAATATTTTAGTTCATTGTATAGCACACCAACTATGGAATAACCACTGAAAAAAGTAGAACAATCCATTCAATTTTTAATGAGATAAACCAGTTTACTTTTTATGGTCAAAATCGGTCAAAAAGTAAAGGGGTTAGCCTTTACTTTTTGACCGATTTTGGCCATTTTTCAACTTTGGAAGTAAGGCTAAATATTTTAGTTCATTGTATAGCGCACCAACTATGGAATAACCACTGAAAAAAGTAGAACAATCCATTCAATTTTTAATGAGATAAACCACTTTACTTTTTTACTTTTTATGGTCAAAATCGGTCAAAAAGTAAAGGGGTTATGTTTCAACTTTGGAAGTAAGGCTAAATATTTTAGTTCATTGTATAGCACACGAACTATGGAATAACCACTGAAAAAAGTAGAACAATCCATTCAATTTTTAATGAGATAAACCACTTTACTTTTTTACTTTTTATGGTCAAAATCGGTCAAAAAGTAAAGGGGTTATGTTTCAACTTTGGAAGTAAGGCTAAATATTTTAGTTCATTGTATAGCACACGAACTATGGAATAACCACTGAAAAAAGTAGAACAATCCATTCAATTTTTAATGAGATAAACCACTTTACTTTTTTACTTTTTATGGTCAAAATCGGTCAAAAAGTAAAGGGGTTATGTTTCAACTTTGGAAGTAAGGCTAAATATTTTAGTTCATTGTATAGCACACCAACTATGGAATAACCACTGAAAAAAGTAGAACAATCCATTCAATTTTTAATGAGATAAACCAGTTTACTTTTTATGGTCAAAATCGGTCAAAAAGTAAAGGGGTTATGTTTCAACTTTGGAAGTAAGGCTAAATATTTTAGTTCATTGTATAGCACACGAACTATGGAATAACCACTGAAAAAAGTAGAACAATCCATTCAATTTTTAATGAGATAAACCACTTTACTTTTTTACTTTTTATGGTCAAAATCGGTCAAAAAGTAAAGGGGTTATGTTTCAACTTTGGAAGTAAGGCTAAATATTTTAGTTCATTGTATAGCACACCAACTATGGAATAACCACTGAAAAAAGTAGAACAATCCATTCAATTTTTAATGAGATAAACCAGTTTACTTTTTATGGTCAAAATCGGTCAAAAAGTAAAGGGGTTATGTTTCAACTTTGGAAGTAAGGCTAAATATTTTAGTTCATTGTATAGCACACGAACTATGGAATAACCACTGAAAAAAGTAGAATAATCCATTCAATTTTTAATGAGATAAACCACTTTACTTTTTTACTTTTTATGGTCAAAATCGGTCAAAAACTAAAGGGGTTATGTTTCAACTTTGGAAGTAAGGCTAAATATTTTAGTTCATTGTATAGCACACCAACTATGGAATAACCACTGAAAAAAGTAGAATAATCCATTCAATTTTTAATGAGATAAACCACTTTACTTTTTTACTTTTTATGGTCAAAATCGGTCAAAAACTAAAGGGGTTATGTTTCAACTTTGGAAGTAAGGCTAAATATTTTAGTTCATTGTATAGCACACCAACTATGGAATAACCACTGAAAAAAGTAGAACAATCCATTCAATTTTTAATGAGATAAACCACTTTACTTTTTTACTTTTTATGGTCAAAATCGGTCAAAAAGTAAAGGGGTTAGCCTTTACTTTTTGACCGATTTTGGCCATTTTTCAACTTTGGAGGTAAGGCTAAATATTTTAGTTCATTGTATAGCACACCAACTATGGAATAACCACTGAAAAAAGTAGAACAATCCATTCAATTTTTAATGAGATAAACCACTTTACTTTTTTACTTTTTATGGTCAAAATCGGTCAAAAAGTAAAGGGGTTAGCCTTTACTTTTTGACCGATTTTGGCCATGTTTCAACTTTGGAAGTAAGGCTAAATATTTAGTTCATTGTATAGCACACCAACTATGGAATAACCACTGAAAAAAGTAGAACAATCCATTCAATTTTTAATGAGATAAACCAGTTTACTTTTTATGGTCAAAATCGGTCAAAAAGTAAAGGGGTTAGCCTTTACTTTTTGACCGATTTTGGCCATTTTTCAACTTTGGAAGTAAGGCTAAATATTTTAGTTCATTGTATAGCACACCAACTACGGAATAACCACTGAAAAAAGTAGAACAATCCATTCAATTTTTAATGAGATAAACCACTTTACTTTTTTACTTTTTATGGTCAAAATCGGTCAAAAAGTAAAGGGAATTAATATTTTTTTTAAATTTTAAAGCAAATCAAATTCTCATTAGTAATTCCCAAGGGAATTAAATTTTCATATTTTTTTAATTCCCAAGGGAATTAATATATTTTTTAAATTTTAAAGCAAATCAAATTCTCATTAGTAATTCCCAAGGGAATTAAATTTTCATATTTTTTTAATTCCCAAGGGAATTAATTTTTTTTTTTAATTTTAAAGCAAATCAAATTCTCATTAGTAATTCCCAAGGGAATTAAATTTTCATATTTTTTTAATTCCCAAGGGAATTAATATATTTTTTAAATTTTAAAGCAAATCAAATTCTCATTAGTAATTCCCAAGGGAATTAAATTTTCATATTTTTTTAATTCCCAAGGGAATTAATATATTTTTAAAATTTTAAAGCAAATCAAATTCTCATTAGTAATTCCCAAGGGAATTAAATTTTCATATTTTTTTAATTCCCAAGGGAATTAATATATTTTTTTAATTTTAAAGCAAATCAAATTCTCATTAGTAATTCCCAAGGGAATTAAATTTTCATATTTTTTTAATTCCCAAGGGAATTAATATATTTTTTAAATTTTAAAGCAAATCAAATTCTCATTAGTAATTCCCAAGGGAATTAAATTTTCATATTTTTTTAATTCCCAAGGGAATTAATATTTTTTTTTAATTTTAAAGCAAATCAAATTCTCATTAGTAATTCCCAAGGGAATTAAATTTTCATATTTTTTTAATTCCCAAGGGAATTAATATATTTTTTAAATTTTAAAGCAAATCAAATTCTCATTAGTAATTCCCAAGGGAATTAAATTTTCATATTTTTTTAATTCCCAAGGGAATTAATATATTTTTTAAATTTTAAAGCAAATCAAATTCTCATTAGTAATTCCCAAGGGAATTAAATTTTCATATTTTTTTAATTCCCAAGGGAATTAATATATTTTTTAAATTTTAAAGCAAATCAAATTCTCGTTAGTAATTCCCAAGGGAATTAAATTTTCATATTTTTTTAATTCCCAAGGGAATTAATATTTTTTTTAATTTTAAAGCAAATCAAATTCTCATTAGTAATTCCCAAGGGAATTAAATTTTCATATTTTTTTAATTCCCAAGGGAATTAATATATTTTTTAAATTTTAAAGCAAATCAAATTCTCATTAGTAATTCCCAAGGGAATTAAATTTTCATATTTTTTTAATTCCCAAGGGAATTAATATATTTTTTAAATTTTAAAGCAAATCAAATTCTCATTAGTAATTCCCAAGGGAATTAAATTTTCATATTTTTTTAATTCCCAAGGGAATTAATATATTTTTTAAATTTTAAAGCAAATCAAATTCTCGTTAGTAATTCCCAAGGGAATTAAATTTTCATATTTTTTTAATTCCCAAGGGAATTAATATTTTTTTTTAATTTTAAAGCAAATCAAATTCTCATTAGTAATTCCCAAGGGAATTAAATTTTCATATTTTTTTAATTCCCAAGGGAATTAATATATTTTTTAAATTTTAAAGCAAATCAAATTCTCATTAGTAATTCCCAAGGGAATTAAATTTTCATATTTTTTTAATTCCCAAGGGAATTAATAATTTTTTTAAATTTTAAAGCAAATCAAATTCTCATTAGTAATTCCCAAGGGAATTAAATTTTCATATTTTTTTAATTCCCAAGGGAATTAATATTTTTTTTTAATTTTAAAGCAAATCAAATTCTATTAGTAATTCCCAAGGGAATTAAATTTTCATATTTTTTTAATTCCCAAGGGAATTAATATATTTTTTAAATTTTAAAGCAAATCAAATTCTCATTAGTAATTCCCAAGGGAATTAAATTTTCATATTTTTTTAATTCCCAAGGGAATTAATATATTTTTTAAATTTTAAAGCAAATCAAATTCTCATTAGTAATTCCCAAGGGAATTAAATTTTCATATTTTTTAATTCCCAAGGGAATTAATATTTTTTTTAAATTTTAAAGCAAATCAAATTCTCATTAGTAATTCCCAAGGGAATTAAATTTTCATATTTTTTTAATTCCCAAGGGAATTAATATTTTTTTTTAATTTTAAAGCAAATCAAATTCTCATTAGTAATTCCCAAGGGAATTAAATTTTCATATTTTTTTAATTCCCAAGGGAATTAATATATTTTTTAAATTTTAAAGCAAATCAAATTCTCGTTAGTAATTCCCAAGGGAATTAAATTTTCAATTTTTTTAATTCCCAAGGGAATTAATATTTTTTTTTAATTTTAAAGCAAATCAAATTCTCATTAGTAATTCCCAAGGGAATTAAATTTTCATATTTTTTTAATTCCCAAGGGAATTAATATATTTTTTAAATTTTAAAGCAAATCAAATTCTCATTAGTAATTCCCATGGGAATTAAATTTTCATATTTTTTTAATTCCCAAGGGAATTAATATATTTTTTAAATTTTAAAGCAAATCAAATTCTCATTAGTAATTCCCAAGGGAATTAAATTTTCATATTTTTTTAATTCCCAAGGGAATTAATTTTTTTTTTAATTTTAAAGCAAATCAAATTCTCATTAGTAATTCCCAAGGGAATTAAATTTTCATATTTTTTTAATTCCCAAGGGAATTAATATATTTTTTAAATTTTAAAGCAAATCAAATTCTCATTAGTAATTCCCAAGGGAATTAAATTTTCATATTTTTTTAATTCCCAAGGGAATTAATATATTTTTTAAATTTTAAAGCAAATCAAATTCTCATTAGTAATTCCCAAGGGAATTAAATTTTCATATTTTTTTAATTCCCAAGAGAATTAATATATTTTTTAAATTTTAAAGCAAATCAAATTCTCATTAGTAATTCCCATGGGAATTAAATTTTCATATTTTTTTAATTCCCAAGGGAATTAATATATTTTTTAAATTTTAAAGCAAATCAAATTCTCATTAGTAATTCCCAAGGGAATTAAATTTTCATATTTTTTTAATTCCCAAGGGAATTAATTTTTTTTTTTAATTTTAAAGCAAATCAAATTCTCATTAGTAATTCCCAAGGGAATTAAATTTTCATATTTTTTTAATTCCCAAGGGAATTAATATATTTTTTAAATTTTAAAGCAAATCAAATTCTCATTAGTAATTCCCAAGGGAATTAAATTTTCATATTTTTTTAATTCCCAAGGGAATTAATATATTTTTTTAAATTTTAAAGCAAATCAAATTCTCATTAGTAATTCCCAAGGGAATTAAATTTTCATATTTTTTTAATTCCCAAGGGAATTAATATATTTTTTTAATTTTAACGCAAATCAAATTCCCATTAGTAATTCCCAAGGGAATTAAATTTTCATATTTTTTTAATTCCCAAGGGAATTAATATTTTTTTTTAAATTTTAACGCAAATCAAATTCCCATTAGTAATTCCCAAGGGAATTAAATTTTCATATTTTTTTAATTCCCAAGGGAATTAATATTTTTTTTTAAATTTTAACGCAAATCAAATTCCCATTAGTAATTCCCAAGGGAATTAAATTTTCATATTTTTTAATTCCCAAGGGAATTAATTTTTTTTTTTTAATTTTAACGCAAATCAAATTCTCATTAGTAATTCCCAAGGGAATTAAATTTTCATATTTTTTTAATTCCCAAGGGAATTAATTTTTTTTTTTAATTTTAACGCAAATCAAATTCTCATTAGTAATTCCCAAGGGAATTAAATTTTCATATTTTTTTAATTCCCAAGGGAATTAATTTTTTTTTTAAATTTTAAAGGAAATCAAATTCTCATTAGTAATTCCCAAGGGAATTAAATTTTCATATTTTTTTAATTCCCAAGGGAATTAATTTTTTTTTTTAATTTTAACGCAAATCAAATTCTCATTAGTAATTCCCAAGGGAATTAAATTTTCATATTTTTTTAATTCCCAAGGGAATTAATATATTTTTTAAATTTTAAAGCAAATCAAATTCTCATTAGTAATTCCCAAGGGAATTAAATTTTCATATTTTTTTAATTCCCAAGGGAATTAATATATTTTTTAAATTTTAAAGCAAATCAAATTCTCATTAGTAATTCCCAAGGGAATTAAATTTTCATATTTTTTTAATTCCCAAGGGAATTAATATATTTTTTAAATTTTAAAGCAAATCAAATTCTCATTAGTAATTCCCAAGGGAATTAAATTTTCATATTTTTTTAATTCCCAAGGGAATTAATATATTTTTTAAATTTTAAAGCAAATCAAATTCTCGTTAGTAATTCCCAAGGGAATTAAATTTTCATATTTTTTTAATTCCCAAGGGAATTAATATTTTTTTTTAATTTTAAAGCAAATCAAATTCTCATTAGTAATTCCCAAGGGAATTAAATTTTCATATTTTTTTAATTCCCAAGGGAATTAATATATTTTTTAAATTTTAAAGCAAATCAAATTCTCATTAGTAATTCCCAAGGGAATTAAATTTTCATATTTTTTTAATTCCCAAGGGAATTAATATATTTTTTAAATTTTAAAGCAAATCAAATTCTCATTAGTAATTCCCAAGGGAATTAAATTTTCATATTTTTTTAATTCCCAAGGGAATTAATATATTTTTTAAATTTTAAAGCAAATCAAATTCTCGTTAGTAATTCCCAAGGGAATTAAATTTTCATATTTTTTTAATTCCCAAGGGAATTAATATTTTTTTAATTTTAAAGCAAATCAAATTCTCATTAGTAATTCCCAAGGGAATTAAATTTTCATATTTTTTTAATTCCCAAGGGAATTAATATATTTTTTTAAATTTTAAAGCAAATCAAATTCTCATTAGTAATTCCCAAGGGAATTAAATTTTCATATTTTTTTAATTCCCAAGGGAATTAATAATTTTTTTAAATTTTAAAGCAAATCAAATTCTCATTAGTAATTCCCAAGGGAATTAAATTTTCATATTTTTTTAATTCCCAAGGGAATTAATATTTTTTTTTAAATTTTAAAGCAAATCAAATTCTATTAGTAATTCCCAAGGGAATTAAATTTTCATATTTTTTTAATTCCCAAGGGAATTAATATATTTTTTAAATTTTAAAGCAAATCAAATTCTCATTAGTAATTCCCAAGGGAATTAAATTTTCATATTTTTTTAATTCCCAAGGGAATTAATATATTTTTTAAATTTTAAAGCAAATCAAATTCTCATTAGTAATTCCCAAGGGAATTAAATTTTCATATTTTTTAATTCCCAAGGGAATTAATATATTTTTTTAATTTTAAAGCAAATCAAATTCTCATTAGTAATTCCCAAGGGAATTAAATTTTCATATTTTTTTAATTCCCAAGGGAATTAATATATTTTTTAAATTTTAAAGCAAATCAAATTCTCATTAGTAATTCCCAAGGGAATTAAATTTTCATATTTTTTTAATTCCCAAGGGAATTAATATATTTTTTAAATTTTAAAGCAAATCAAATTCTCGTTAGTAATTCCCAAGGGAATTAAATTTTCAATTTTTTTAATTCCCAAGGGAATTAATATTTTTTTTTAATTTTAAAGCAAATCAAATTCTCATTAGTAATTCCCAAGGGAATTAAATTTTCATATTTTTTTAATTCCCAAGGGAATTAATATATTTTTTAAATTTTAAAGCAAATCAAATTCTCGTTAGTAATTCCCAAGGGAACTAAATTTTCATATTTTTTTAATTCCCAAGGGAATTAATATATTTTTTTAATTTTAAAGCAAATCAAATTCTCATTAGTAATTCCCAAGGGAATTAAATTTTCATATTTTTTTAATTCCCAAGGGAATTAATATATTTTTTAAATTTTAAAGCAAATCAAATTCTCGTTAGTAATTCCCAAGGGAATTAAATTTTCAATTTTTTTAATTCCCAAGGGAATTAATATTTTTTTTTAATTTTAAAGCAAATCAAATTCTCATTAGTAATTCCCAAGGGAATTAAATTTTCATATTTTTTTAATTCCCAAGGGAATTAATATATTTTTTAAATTTTAAAGCAAATCAAATTCTCGTTAGTAATTCCCAAGGGAATTAAATTTTCAATTTTTTTAATTCCCAAGGGAATTAATATTTTTTTTTAATTTTAAAGCAAATCAAATTCTCATTAGTAATTCCCAAGGGAATTAAATTTTCATATTTTTTTAATTCCCAAGGGAATTAATATATTTTTTAAATTTTAAAGCAAATCAAATTCTCATTAGTAATTCCCAAGGGAATTAAATTTTCAATTTTTTTAATTCCCAAGGGAATTAATATTTTTTTTTAATTTTAAAGCAAATCAAATTCTCATTAGTAATTCCCAAGGGAATTAAATTTTCATATTTTTTTAATTCCCAAGGGAATTGATATATTTTTTAAATTTTAAAGCAAATCAAATTCTCGTTAGTAATTCCCAAGGGAATTAAATTTTCATATTTTTTTAATTCCCAAGGGAATTAATATTTTTTTTAAATTTTAAAGGAATCAAATTCTCATTAGTAATTCCCTTGGGAATTAAAAAAATATGAAAATTTAATTCCCTTGGGAATTACTAATGAGAATTTGATTTCCTTTAAAATTTAAAAAAGTAAAGGAGTTAGCCTTTACTTTTTGACCGATTTTGGCCATTTTTCAACTTTGGAAGTAAGGCTAAATATTTTAGTTCATTGTATAGCACACCAACTATGGAATAACCACTGAAAAAAGTAGAACAATCCATTCAATTTTTAATGAGATAAACCACTTTACTTTTTTACTTTTTATGGTCAATATCGGTCAAAAAGTAAAGGGGTTAGCCTTTACTTTTTGACCGATTTTGGCCATGTTTCAACTTTGGAAGTAAGGCTAAATATTTTAGTTCATTGTATAGCACACCAACTATGGAATAACCACTGAAAAAAGTAGAACAATCCATTCAATTTTTAATGAGATAAACCACTTTACTTTTTTACTTTTTATGGTCAAAATCGGTCAAAAAGTAAAGGGGTTAGCCTTTACTTTTTGACCGATTTTGGCCATTTTTCAACTTTGGAAGTAAGGGTAAATATTTTAGTTCATTGTATAGCACACCAACTATGGAATAACCAGTGAAAAAAGTAGAACAATCCATTCAATTTTTAATGAGATAAACCACTTTACTTTTTTACTTTTTATGGTCAAAATCGTTCAAAAAGTAAAGGGGTTAGCCAAGGGAATTAATTATTTTTTTTAATTTTAAAGCAAATCAAATTCTCATTAGTAATTCCTAAGGGAATTAAATTTTCATATTTTTTTAATTCCCAAGGGAATTAATATTTTTTTTAAATTTTAAAGCAAATCAAATTCTCATTAGTAATTCCCAAGGGAATTAAATGTTCAAAGCCTTTTTCGAGCTTCTGGAGCAACAAGAAGACTTTATTTGTGCTAAATATTCATATTTTAGCCTTATTTCAAAAGTTGAAAAAATGACCAAAATCCGTCACTGGGAACTTAAATTCCAGCAGTGATAAGTACTTGACTATTTTACCTATCTGTATATCTTGTCTTTTGTGTACTTTTTCTTGTCAAAATTATCAGTGAAACTCAAGCTATATAACAAAGCACTTAATGTCTGATCCCTGATCTCAATGTTTCCCTCGACTTCCTCTCGGGAAAACAAAACTGTTTCCCTCGAGAGCAGACATTAAGTGTATATTATTTACCTCAATTATTATCATATAAATATTAACATTTATTAGGTCATTTTATTAGAAACATGATTTTTTCAATAAGGGATATACCTATTACTTACAATGCATAAAAACACATTAAAAAACCAATTAATACTCTTTACAAATCACTTTATATTATTGTCATATTTAAAGTCGTAATGATCATACAGAGGACGCGCTCCCCTATAAAGTATAAAAGGCTTTATTTGAGCTAACTTATCATTTTTAACCGTATTTTAATAGTTGAAAATGGTCAAAAAGTAAAGGCTTTTTGAACGATTTTGGCCATTTTTTCAACTTTTAAAATAAGGCTAAAATATGAATAAATAGAATCTGGGTAAAACTAGTAAAGTAGTCGAAACCAGCCTGCGTGCAGCCTCAGCCCGATTTCGACACGCAGGCTGCCTAAACCTATAGCTCCTGTCCAATCTCAGACTTTAAAATACCATCTGCATACGTCATTCTTAGGCATGCACCAGAACTCACCTACATCCGCTTAGTTCCCTCGTTTTTTGATACCGTTTCAGGCCAAAACAATTTTTATTTCGGCTCCTGAAAGCTTTCAGTTTCTGTTCCGACCGAAGCATTTTTAGTTCCGGTTCCAACAGGTTTTTACTCCCGGTTTCGGGCGGAACATTTTTACTTCCGGTTCCGACAGTTTTATTTACTTCCGGTTGCGGCCGGAACTATTTTCTACTTCCGGAAAGTTCCAGTTCGAGCATTAAAACTGTTCCGTTACAAATCTAGTCATTCCTGTGGTCATTCTAATAATTTCCAGATCAATTATCTTAACGTTCAAAACACTACCTATATAGACAACACCTGACATGGCGAGATTCTTTCCAGGCCATCCCAAAAAAAAAACCACGAGCTGATCACGTGAACATCAGATCAATGTAGGTACCAGTCTTGTGCGGTTCATGGCCACATTTGTGATGCAAAATCAAGAAGGTAATGAAAATCCTGGTGAAAAATAGAAGAGAAAACATGTCAACATGTCGGTCTGTTCGTACATGTTTCTTTGTTTGTTTGTTTGTCTGTCTGTCTGTGTATCTGTTTTTTTGTTTTTCTTTCTTTCTTTCTGTCTGTCTGTCTGTCTGTCTGTTCGTACAGGTTTCTTTGTCTGTCTGTCTGTCTGTTTTTTTTGTTTTTCTGTCTGTCTGTCTGTCTGTCTGTCTGTCTGTCTGTCTGTCTGTCTGTCTGTCTGTCTGTCTGTCTGTCTGTCTGTCTGTCTGTCTGTCTGTCTGTCTGTCTGTCTGTCTGTCTGTCTGTCTGTCTGTCTGTCTGTCTGTCTGTCTGTCTGTCTGTCTGTCTGTCTGTCTGTCTGTCTGTCTGTCTGTCTGTCTGTCTGTCTGTCTGTCTGTCTGTCTGTTCATACAGGTTTCTTTGTTTGTTTGTTTGTCTGTCTGTCTGTCTGTCTGTCTGTCTGTCTGTCTGTCTGTCTGTCTGTCTGTCTGTCTGTCTGTCTGTCTGTCTGTCTGTCTGTCTGTCTGTCTGTCTGTCTGTCTGTCTGTCTGTCTGTCTGTCTGTCTGTCTGTGTCTGTCTGTTCTTTTGATAACATACCTTTAGCGGCCATCATCATTTCAAAAACTTCATCTTCTTCTTGTTCCCTATAATGAAAACATTACAGTAGAATGAAACTAGAAAATACTTACAACTTGACTAACAAACTGAAAACAATAAGATAAGTTCAAGTCACAAATTCAAACCTTTTTCGATCTTGTTCCAATAATTCGACCAAAGTATTTCTTTGTTCAACAATATCAACAAGTTCTCTGGTCAGTTGTTCTATTTTAATTTGGTCGTCTTCACTACTTTCTAAACAAAAAGAAACAAAATTTGTGCTAGATTTAGAATTTTATTCTGGATAATATAATTAGCACATTATGCTAGCATTATTTTGAGCATTTTAGCAAGGAGAAGGCGTTAGGAATAAACAAGAAAATGTGTTCAACTAACATTGATTTATCATCATCACCACCACCACTATTACCACTATCACCACCATCACTATTACCACTATCACCACCATCACTATTACCACTATCACCACCATCACTATTACCACTATCACCACCATCACTATTACCACTATCACCACCATCACTATTATCACTATCACCACCATCACTATTACCACTATCACCACCATCACTATTACCACTATCACCACCATCACTATTACCACTATCACCACCATCACTATCACCACTATCACCACCATCACTATTACCACTATCACCACCATCACTATTACCACTATCACCACCATCACTATTACCACTATCACCACCATCACTATTATCACTATCACCACCATCACTATTACCACTATCACCACCATCACTATTACCACTATCACCACCATCACTATTACCACTATCACCACCATCACTATTATCACTATCACCACCATCACTATTACCACTATCACCACCATCACTATTACCACTATCACCACCATCACTATTACCACTATCACCACCATCACTATTACCACTATCACCACCATCACTATTATCACTATCACAACCACCACTATTACCACCATCACTATTACCACTATCACCAGCATCACTATTATCACTATCACCACCATCACTATTACCACTATCACCACCATCACTATTACCACTATCACCACCATCACTATTACCACTATCACCACCATCACTATTACCACTATCACCACCATCACTATTACCACTATCACCACCATCACTATTACCACTATCACCACCATCACTATTACCACTATCACCACCATCACTATTATCACTATCACAACCACCACTATTACCACCATCACTATTACCACTATCACCAGCATCACTATTATCACTATCACCACCATCACTATTACCACTATCACCACCATCACTATTACCACTATCACCACCATCACTATTACCACTATCACCACCATCACTATTACCACTATCACCACCATCACTATTACCACTATCACCACCATCACTATTACCACTATCACCACCATCACTATTATCACCATCACTATTACCACTATTACCACTATCACCACCATCACTATTATCACTATCACCACCATCACTATTACCACCATCACTATTACCACTATTACCACTATCACCACCATCACTATTACCAGCATCACTATTACCACTATCACCACCATCACTATTACCACTATCACCACCATCACTATTACCACTATCACCACCATCACTATTACCACTATCACCACCATCACTATCACCACTATCACCACCATCACTATTACCACTATCACCACCATCACTATTACCACTATCACCACCATCACTATTACCACTATCACCACCATCACTATTACCACTATCACCACCATCACTATTATCACTATCACAACCACCACTATTACCACCATCACTATTACCACTATCACCAGCATCACTATTATCACTATCACCACCATCACTATTACCACTATCACCACCATCACTATTACCACTATCACCACCATCACTATTACCACTATCACCACCATCACTATTACCACTATCACCACCATCACTATTACCACTATCACCACCATCACTATTACCACTATCACCACCATCACTATTACCACTATCACCACCATCACTATTATCACCATCACTATTACCACTATTACCACTATCACCACCATCACTATTATCACTATCACCACCATCACTATTACCACCATCACTATTACCACTATTACCACTATCACCACCATCACTATTACCACTATCACCAGCATCACTATTACCACTATCACCACCATCACTATTACCACTATCACCACCATCACTATTACCACTATCACCACCATCACTATTACCACTATCACCACCATCACTATCACCACTATCACCACCATCACTATTACCACTATCACCACCATCACTATTACCACTATCACCACCATCACTATTACCACTATCACCACCACCACTATTACCACTATCACCACCATCACTATCACCACTATCACCACCATCACTATTACCACTATCACCACCATCACTATTACCACTATCACCACCATCACTATCACCACTATCACCACTATCACAAGGACTACCACCACCACCACTATCACCACCACCAACACCATTATTATTCAGCAGTATTTCGTCGCTAAAAATCTCAGCAGTTTACCATCTTTTCACTTTGCTCTATCCAAAACACTGCCTACGCAGCCTCTACTTTTTTACTCTAGTATATAAAGCTTGCTTCTACAAAGTTAGAAAGCCAAGTTCAAAAAATCACGTGACGTAACTGACGTCACTGGCAGAGAGATACAGTTGGCAAACAAGAAATTCAAATTATAAAAATTCAAATTCACGTAATAATTCTCCAAAGTTTAATACCTTCTTTCATTAACAATTCACGGACTTGTTGTTCCAAACGTTGTTGTTGATCTTCGAGTTCGATGGAATTGGAACTGAAAAACAAAACAAAGACATGAATAAAGGATCACAACCTGAAAATGCTTTTGAGAAGAAACAGTGTTTACAACACTACGCATTTTGTACCCAATTATTTTCGTTATTGCATAAATACAAGAAATAACGAGAAACGCGTGTAATTCTATTGTAAAAACTCTCTGAAATTTCATTCGTTTTTTCGAGGTCACTTTCGGTAAGTTGTTACCAACTTTGACAGCGAAAAAGGACATATAAAATTTTGGAACGACAAAATATATTGCAATTTTTGTCTAGAGAACCCAAAGATTTCGAATATATCAAGATGAGTACTTTAATCCTTTCACGCATGGCTTTCACAGACATCTTTCCTTGACGAGTAAAATCGTCTGGCGTTAGACAGAGTAAAAAAATAAAGTTGTTCGACAACAACGATGCGTATGAATGGGTTAATGAAGGGGGAAAATTTACATTCAAAGTAACAAAACGATTAAAATGTGCATGTTGAAGATAATAATCTAGGCTGTCGGCATCATTGAGAGGCAATTAATATATACCAACTATAAATTATACATTCGTTGAGTAGTACATGACGTGTCTTAGATCTTCTCTGTATCTCAATTCCTCGAGTTATCGTAAAAGACCATTTCATTTCCCCTCAGCTGTTGCCTGAAAAGCCGAGTTTAAATGAAAACAAAGTAGAGATTGTGAAATGCATGATGTGCACAACTCACTAGTTCCAGCTGCTTGATCTTTAAAAACAATGAATATACAATTATAATCACAGCGGGAAAAACTACTAGAATAATCACGAACAATCTTCCCCAGTTGATAAATCAATTTTTATTCTAGATCAACCCCATTTCCTCTACGCCACGTCAGTCAGTTTGATATCATCAGTCACTGTTATCAATTTTCCCTTTCTTTTTCAGAAATGTCAAATCGGTTCTCAGAAAATAATGAATATGAAAAGTTATTAATTCTCCTCCAACGTTTTAGCTTTCAGCTTGATATTAAGCGATTAGATTTCTACTCTATAGATCAACCAATTTCTTCTCGAAGCGAAGTATATATTCATTTTGGGGATCCACAACTAATTCATCTTCGTTGGTTTGTTTATCAGAAAATGGCTGATGTATGACAAGTTGGACGTATACATGCATTTATTATATGGCTGGGCTTGTTTTCGGGTCCTTACGCCAAACGGCGCACGCTGATTGGTTGCTGAGAGGTCCGGAAAAAGCCGTAATGCCCTCTTGGCACTGCGAGAGGGCATTACTAAAGGCTTATTGACCGAGTTCGAGGTCTGTACGGGAAAGTATTTGCCTGAGGTTTTCGTACAGACCGAGCGACGAAGGAGTGAGGTTTGTGCGAGAGAAACCTCAGGTAAATACTTTCCCGTACAGACCGAGAAAACGACGTTAATAAGCCTTTTATTATATGGCTTTTGGTTTGTTTTCTTATCTGTTTTTAGTTCTACGTTTGTCTTGATCAGGTGTCGCTGTTCACCTTAGTTCTTACTTTTGAGCTTGTTCGTTTCGCTTCATGTTTACACCTGTTAGGCTTTTATTTTTCGCGCTTTTAAATAAGAAGTTTTTATAAAAAGAAACACTGATGTTTCAGGACGTATTATTGTTCAAAATTTTCCAACGAATATATCTAATTCGCTTTTATTTTCAGTAATTTTCCCGCCAAAACTTTCAGGTCATTAAAAAGGACTTATTATTATTATAACTATGCTGTAACCTTCTGATGTCCAGTTAAGTCTGTTAAAATATGACTGACATCGAAACCCATCAACTCTGCTCCAACTACAGCTAAACTATTCTTTATCAGAGCTACAGTTCGACTTGATATTCGCTGATTTTATTACAGTACATGCGTAGATAAAAGAACTTCCCTCCCCTAATTTCCTTTCCTGCATTATATGCAAAAGAAAAACTTAAAAACTTTATTTAATTTCTCTACTGAAATCTTCATAATTCTATCCAAATAGTCTTTCCGTAATCAACATTAAAATTAACGAATTGCCTTCTCAACAACTGGAGCTGTTTCAGTAAAATTAAGTTGAAGCCAAAACAAAGCCGTGAAACTCTGGAACAATTCTGAAAGAATAGCAGACAGAGTTGCATAAAGGCCTGGCCAAACGCTTTCAACATCGCATTCAACATTGTTGAATAATGTTGAAAGTACGAGTGGCCAAATGAATTCAACATCGTTCAACATTCATGAATGACAATTAATTGAACGCGGGCTACCACAAAAGCTGGAATCGACAATATCCCGCATGGCGCATGTCTCTGTTCAATAAAGTTGAATGAAATGTGGCCAAATGCGTTCAACACCTTTCAGCATTTTGAGAACAATAGAAATGTTGAACGCGTGTTGAACGAAAATTTGAACATGTTCAAATTTCGTTCAACATCATTCAACACCATTCAACAACGTTCAACATCATTCAACAGGCGTGGCCAAACGCTTTCAACTTGTTGAATTCAACAATGTTGAACGATGTTGAATGAAATGTTGAAAGCGTTTGGCCAGGCCTTAAAACGGTAAAAAGCGGTCATAAACCTGATGATATAAATAATACAAGAAAATTGTAGTGTTCTCTCCGATATTTTAGCTTCTTGAATCGGAGTTAGTTCCGATTTCCTGCAGATACATAAAGTGCATGTTTGGGAGAAGCAATTATTATAGTTGACGTGCAACGTAAATCAATAATAAACATGGACAATAACATTACAACAATCTGGAAGAACTCTCGTCTAATGTTCTGGCTTCTTTATCTGAAGAATCACAGTCGGATTTATTTCCTCGATCTGATTTTACTTTAATGATGGATAAGGCGATTTCCCCCGCACGTGAATTAAGGTCTTCTTCAGTGTCAGCAATGACTTTGGTCGACTCTTCATTATCTTCCTCGTTTTGTTTATCCGAAAATGGTCGATATCGGAAACTATGTTTCTTTCCAGTGTGACACCAACACAGACAACAGAATGTCACCCAGAATAAGATATTAGCCAGAGCAACGGCAGTGACAATGCCAATAATTATCCCAACATTCGTTTCGTGATCACGATGGCAGCTTGGTTTGCAAGTATTGTCACTGCAACAATGGTGACCAAAATGACATTGATACGAGTCTTCACAAGCGAGACTCTTCTGGATAAAAAATGACAAGAAATAGCCAAGAAAAAGCCAGGGAAACAAACTGGGAATGCTTCGTTCTACCATGGTGCTGTTTAGAGTAAAACTTAGTTCAGTGCTGAGCTGTTAGAGGTCGAGGACATAATGTAGAGTTGACGACACACGTGCACGAAAGAGATATAGTTACTACAGGAATACTTCACGCGAATGAACAGGTGAAAAAAGTGTCGCATATATTAATATACACCGTCAATCAAAGAAGCCAGCCAACACGACTCAGAAGGATTGTCTTGTGCCATCATCCCCAATAACATTGTGAGATTTTATTAATTACAAACTTAAACATGATTGAAAGACAAAATTGCCATCAAAAACAAAAACTTTTATGATATAATATTCAAGAAACCCAAATATCCTTCATTATCTTTATTTAGTAAAGCAAGGCTAGAATCCTTTATCATGCACAGAACATTACGTTTTACAGCTGTCTAAAGGAGAATGAGATATATATGAAGGGGGAAAAAAGCACCTGCAATGTATTTTTGTTGACTGTACTCATGAATACCAGTGTGTAAACACACATGATTATTTTTTAAAATTTAATATCAGAAAAACAAACAATGTTTTAAAGCGCTCTACGAGCAGCTGAACTTCTGTTTTTGTTAGTCTCACTGAAGAATATTCAAGAGTATAATCTTCAGCCTTAGGATCGTTGTGAAAGTGCAAGCTTGGTGGTAATAGCCTTTCTCGAACTCTCTAATAATTAGCATGTGTTTGTGAGCCAGGCTGTTACAGACTGGGACCGAATTTTAACCCTCTAGTAATGGAACGTATATATATATACTATTGAGCTACGACCAGTGAGACGCTCTAACCATTGAGCTACTGAGACTCAGATGAAGAGCTAAGGTTACAAATGTGTATACAACCTGTAACTTTCTGATGACCAGTGAGATGATCTAACCATTGAGCTACTGAGGCTCAGATGAAGAGCTAAGGTTACAAATGTGTACAACCTGTAACCTTCTGATGACCAGTGAGAAGCTCTAACCATTGAGCTACTGAGGCTCAGATGAAGAGCTAAGGTTACAAATGTGTACAACCTGTAATCTTCTGATGACCAGTGAGATGCTCTAACCTTGAGCTACTGAGACTCAGATGAAGAGCTAAGGTTACAAATGTGTACAATCTGTAACCTTCTGATGACCAAACTGTATACGTTTTGGACTCCCACGCGAAGTTCAAAATTTTAAGACTAAACGTCAAAATATTTGTTAAGATTTCCTGTGCATAAAATTAAATCTGCAGAAATTATACATCCATATATGGTATGCCACGATTTTGTCGATAAGGACACGATAATTCGAGCAAAAACAAAGAAGCCCAAACTTCATTTAATTCACCGGTACAGAAACGTTGAACACAAACTGTAGAAAGAATAAACTTAAAGAACTTGTACATGGAATAATATTTTACTTCAAGGCGAAAGATGAGACCCATTAGTCAACATAAAGCGAGCTTTATTTACGAACATAAAATATGAGTGTCAAGTATCAACACGATATTTCAAGAGAACTAAGTGCTCCCCAGCCCACCGCAGCCGCGCCCCATGTCAGTCAAATCATGACAACAAGGGCCCCCACACCAAATATGCCAAAGGGCCCCGTCTTCCTCCGTTACGCCACTGAATATACATTAATAATTTTGCGAAGTTAAAGAAAAGTATTCCGATTAAACACTTGCTTTTCAATGGAGTACTTAGAGTTTAATAGACGGCAGAACAAACGATTAAAACTGATGTTTCGAATTGACATTTCTAAGGATCTGTTTATAAGGAGGCGCGTTACCCGGCCGGTCGGCAGAACAAACACTGTTTTTCCTACCACAGTGTTTATATGAGAAAGACGAGAAACTGGCCCTGGCGAGAACTCGGCACTGCCGGCAGCCGGGATCTCGGCAAAGCGGGATAAACATTTCCGCCATATAAACACTTTCTCCCGGGTAACTCGGCATAGCGGGATAAATTTTCTATATTCGTTACTTTATGTCACTTTCGTGACATATATTACAATATTACAACCCGCCAGGTAACTCGCTTTCATATAAACAGAACGTAAAGTTTATCCCGGCAAACCGGGTAACTCGGCTGACCGAGTAACTCGCCTCCATACAAACAGCCCCTCTAGAGCGATGTTGGTATATCATATAGATCTATACATAGACAAGATATTGGTCGCCATACACCTAGCCTTCGGGCAGTTCCTCCCGTCCATAAACCGGATCACGAGCGACGTCGATTATAAAGCGACATTGCATCAGAAGAACATCGTTCAACAACGAAATTCAACAAACACTCTGGAGCTCTTAACTGATACTTACGACAGCTTGTTCAGCAAAAACAACTAAATCTTTACAAACTTCGAGCTGAAACTTTACTACCGTAGTAAAATATATTAATATACAGTTTCGAAATTATGTTGATATATATATAACTGGTGTTTCAAACTGATCGTACGTGTTGTAACAAAACCTAACTGTTGCCTTGTTCGGTTTCAATTACCCTGCGAGCAGAGCCTTCTTTTCCTTATTTCTTCGCTGAGAGAGAGGAAGAAAAGTAGGCTCTGCTGTATTCGTGTTTGGCTTCGTCCAAGATTTAGGACTTAAGTAACCCGTTTAAGACCCGTTTAACCGGTTCTCGTTTTGTTTTCTGCTCTGATTGGGACTGGGTTCGAGATTGTAACCAAGCAACTGACATGCATGCGTAATGGCACCAGTCACGAATACAGCAGAGCCTACTTTTCTTCCTCTCTCTCAGCGAAGAAATAAGGAAAAGAAGGCTCTGCTCGCTGGGTAGATTTCAATATCCGCTTCAACAAAGACAAATAGATCAAAATCTCAAACCTATCTTTAGAACGTAGTGTTCACAAAAGGTCATATATAACAAGGCAAACCATATCTCTTAGTACATGAAGCTGAAAGATTAAACGCACGAATTATATCAGAAAAGCATAAATAATAAATTAGCCTCTTAAGTCTTCTAGAAATAACTCTCAAGAATGTTCAGTTAAGCATATAAATTACTGTTTTGAAAAAAAAACCATGTACACTTCGATAAAAATGTGTCAAAAAGTACATGGAGAACACAACGCTATTATGCATAGCTAGGAAATTGGAATTGGCTGTCTACCAACAATGTTCAGGTTGAATAACTTCAACAAAGAAACAGGGTTTCGTATTGAAACTTATCTCTATAACTGCAGGTGTTAAACCAGATCGTATATATAATTATGGAAAACACATCTATATATATATTGGGTTTTTTAAACGAAGGACAACGGTTAAGAACATCGATAAACGGCCAATATAAGCACCATTCCATCAAAAATATGTTAACTGCTCAACTTCAGATCCGTATATCATTTTATGAAAGAATTAAGTCAACGTTCCAAGCCTATAAAGCTCTCTATAAACTGGTGTTCGAAAGAGATCATGGCCATTCAAACAACAATATAGTGGCCAAAAGCATGTAAGAAGACAATGCTATTACAATAGCTTCTTCAGTTAAGCGAATAAATTAGCCAGTTAATTTAAATACAACAAAAAATCTTTGACAACATTAAAAAATATGTCAAATAGATCTACACTAACGTCATTATACCGAGTCAGCTAGAATCTAAACAATTGTTTTACAATAAAAGCAACAAAACAGCCTTCTTGTTTTCCACTGAATAATCAACAGATCTTATGACCGTATATATCACGCTGGGCTCTTGTAAACAAAGCAAAGTGATAAAAAAGATGGTAAATTGCCGAGAATAGGTTTAAGGAAATACTGACATTTCGAGCAGAATCCTTCATCAATTTTTACTCTCGTGGAAGACTTCGCTTTGAAACGTCAGTATTTCGTTATCAAAACTATTCTCAGCAGTTTACCACCTTTTCACTTTGCTCTATCTAAAATACTGCATACGTATTGTAAACACAAGGAATGTCTCTTTGCTTAAAAATTCTGAAGTTCAAGTGAAATCTTTAGAAAGACCAAGATGTTCTACAGTACAACGTCCATTATATTTCGGCTAAAACTACTTAAATATAATTCTTAAACTATATAAACAGCCATAGGTTAAACGCAGTTCGATGTTTAAACTTGATATCCTGTATTAACACACAGTCACGCAATGGCTGTGCGGTAAATGAATGCTCTTCAAGACTGGATATTTTCTCTGTATTCTGGTGGAGGGATACTCGCCATATTCTGCATTGGTGGATTATTCTGAGGAAAGACAAAGCCAGGTTGTTGTGCTGGGACATATTGTGGAGGATAAGATTGTGTTTGGTTGCTGTTAACCACGACTGTAGTTGGCGCGTTTTGGAACTGCCTGAAAACCACACCACCGTATCGTCGCCTTCGGCAGCAGTAACAAACAGTAATCCAGAAAGCTACTTTGAATATGGCTGCGAATACTATTATAACGACTATCGTTGACGTTGTCATTCCACTAGTATCGTCGCAGTTTGAACCACAATAACCTCCATCACAACACTTCTCGAAGTTATCACACTGGTCATCTTCATAACAACACAGTACACGATTCACGATACACGTCAGAACTAAGGCAACGATAAACTTCAGGTTCCCTGTCATTGTACTATAATACTAGGACAGTGACGTTTAATGTAGATGGAGCAACAGAGACGAGAGATACAATATGTCGTCGGTCTCCCCGGAACATGAAACTTATTAATTATTTGGCTACGAGCAATCACTGACGTCAAGGAAGAACTCATTTACATCGCTAAAGAATTCTTTCAAAAGCTTATTTGCATTGGCATGAATTAGTGTTTATATATAACTAAACAGCCTTTTGTCGTGATTAGGAAAGAAAAACCGAGGGGAAAATCGTTAGAAACGCATTCACCGCCTTCTTCTAGAATGTATACGTGGTAAATCTCGAAACTTAAGACGGAATTAAATCTAAAAAACTTGGTTATCAAAGCCTGGAGTATAATGTATGCGTAGGCAAATATTGAATAACAACTTGAGAATATATACAGCTTGATGCACTGCCAAAGGACTGATTATATGAAAGCACGAGTGAAACCGAAGGCTCTACGTTTCCCTCCGACGAAGCCAAAACGTTATAGCTCCTTTAGTGAAATAAAAGTAGCGTGCTGCGTAGGCAGTGTTGAAACAACAATCGAAATAAAGCATGTTCTAGGGATTTTTGGTGAGGGAAGATTCGAGTGTAGAATATATACATTTTAAGGTCGTGGATTCAATTCCTGCCGGAAGGCCTGTGTAGTTGCATTTTTCGCAACTGGTCCCGGTTTGGTCTTAGTAGGGACCTTAAGATGCTAGGACGACGACGGCGGTTAAAAAGCAATTCAAATTTTAGCATTAAAAAGAAGTCACGGTTAACTAACTACTGTATTCAATACTTGAAGCTTGTTTTATAATTTTCAAAGTGTTGAAACGGTTGCAGTGTCTGTGTTAAGGCAATCTCAGACAACAGTTCTCATCACCCCACGAGTCAACGTCGTCCTGAAGACGTGAAAATGCTCTGAGTGGCGTTGTATACAGAGCGAGGACGGTGTTCAGATTACTCTTGGGACTAGAAATTATTCATTATCTTTGTTTTGAAAGAAGAATGCTTTTGTTTGAAGGACGTCGTCCTCGAAGTTGCCGTCGTAGATCTTAAGGTCCCTAATGTATATATTCTACACTCGAATCTTCCTTCACCAAAATTCCCTGGCTTTCTCTGCTCAGTTTCATCATTAGAACTGCAAAATTTGTTTTAGTTTAATGAAATAAGAGACAGCTCTACCCAAATTAAAGGCCTTGACTATATTAAACTTTGACTCGCTTTTTTATTAGAGTTTTAGTATATTAGAATAGTTTTATCTTAAAATCAGGTTTATTCAATGTTCATATAATTGTAACTTTTGGTATGTATTTTTATCAAATGAATAAAGGACCAATTATTATTATTATTATTATTATTATTATTATTATTATTATTATTATTATTATTATTATTATTATTATTATTATTATTATTATTATTATTATTATTGTTATTGTTATTGTTATTGTTATTGTTATTATTATTATTATTATTATTATTATTATTATTATTATTATTAGAAGATAAATATAGTGAACTAGTAAAACAGCAAAGTGAACATTTTAATGATGTAAAATTTATAAATCTCTCCATGAGCTGCCTAGGTGTTTTTGCGAATGAGCGTTCTACTTTTTTAGATATGCTAGATAAGGTTGGTCTTGATAACAAGCACCAAATGTACTGCGTAAGGAAAATGATGACTATTGCTATCAGAACTACGTATTACATTTTCTGCTGCCGAAATAAGGAATGGGCCGGAAATCCCGAATTATTAGCTTTTTGAAATATTTGTATGTAAATTTGCATGTTTTATTATATAGTCATTAGGTGTTATTATATATTATTAGTTGTGATTCAAGTAGACAATTGTAAATTACCTTAATAAGCGAGATTTATAATTGTATATGTAGAAAAGAAAAAACATTTAATAAAGTTTCCATTATTAGTGAACAATTCAGATCAATTAAATTTGTAAACCTATCGATTAGCTGCCTTGGTGTCTTTGCAGCAGAATGTTCTACATTCATAGAAATGCTGAATGATCTTAGTCTTGACAAGACTCACCAAAAATATTGTATTAATAGAATGACGACGATCGCAATCAGAACCACCTATTACATATTCTGTTGCCGAAACAAGGAATGGACAAATCCTGAACTGCTAACTTTTTTAAATTATTGTACTGTATATTTGTTTTATGTTGTTATATCTAGTTATTAGTTATATATTGTTAGTGTTGATTCAAGTAGCCGATTGTAAATTACCTTAAATAAGCGAGATTTACAATTGTATATTATCTAAAAAGACATTTAATAAAGTTTCCATTATTATTATTACAATTTATTGAACGAGCTTTCGATTGCCAGACTGCAGTCTTCAAAGCTCGTTCAATAAATTGTTTCGGTCAGAGAGCGTTTCTTAATTATTTCATTATGTTTAAACCTGACCGCGCATCAATTTTCTCTATTATTATTATTGTTGTTGTTGTGGCACAACTTTATCTTTTTAACTCTGTCTAACGCCAGACTATTTTAGTGGCAAGTCCATCGGAAGGTCATGCATGCTGTTAGTCACACGGGAGTGAATGAGGAACTACATAACTGGCGGTGACTTCGGGGAAACTAACCAGTATTATACCGCAGTATGTCAAGGACTTCAAGGACTTCATAAGTGACGGAAAATATCTCATTTCGAGTAGAATCAATGACTCATGTGACCAAGGTTATGCATTCCTCGTAAACAAACAATGCCTAGGTTAATACAATAATATTAAAATGTTATGTACTTACTGAATCACCAACTCCGATTCGTAACGGATTAAAGTATTTTTGCGATTGACCAAATCAAACCATTCCAAAACCAGTTTGTGCTCTTCTGATGGGTTTGCTTTAGAAGAAGAAAAATATTCTAAGAATACAAGAGGAAATGCTGATACCGTTATGACCACCATCATCACCACCACCACCATCACCACCACCCACATCCTCACCGCCACTACCACCACCATCACTATTATCATCATCACTACCATCACCACTATCATCACCACCATTACTAAGTGATCAATATCTCCACTATCATTCAATATCACCAGTATCATCATCACCACCACCATTATCATTTATCACCACCACCACCATCACTCCATCACCACCATGTTCACCAGCACAACCACCATCAACATCACCACCACCACCATAACCACCACCACCATCACTACAACTACAACCACCACCACCACAACCATAACCACCACCATCACCACCACCATTATCACCACCACCATCACTACCATAACCACCACCATCACCATTATCACCACCACCATCACTACCACCACCACAACCATAACCACCACAACCATAACCATAACCACCACCACCACCATAACCACCACAATCATAACCACCATCATCACCACCACCACCACCACCACCATCTTCATCACCACCACCATCATCACCACCACCATCATCACCACCACCATCATCACCACCACCATCATCACCACCACCATCATCACCACCACCATCACCATCACCACCATCATCACCACCACAACCATAACCATAACCACCATCATCACCACCATCATCATCACCACCACCACCACCACCACCACCACCATCATCACCACCATCACCACCATCACCACCACCATCATCACCACCACCATCACCACCACCATCACCACCACCATCACCACCATCACCACCACCACCATCATCACCACCACAACCATAACCATCACCACCACCATCATCATCATCACCACCACCACCATCATCATCATCACCACCACCACCATCATCATCACCACCACCACCACCACCGCCACCACCATCATCATCATCATCATCACCACCACCATCACAACCATAACCATAACCACCACCTACACCACCACCATCACTTTATCGATGTCACCACCACCATCATCACCACCACCACCACCATCACCACTATCACCACTATCACCACCACCACCACCACCATCACCATCACCATCACCACCACCACTTTATCGATATCATCACCACTATTATCATTTAGATTTCTAGAAATGACCTCCTCTCACCTCCTTCAAGCTGTTGCATTTTCTTCTCCACAATAACTCCACGTCTTTCCAGTTCCAATTGTCGAACTTCAACCTCGCCCAGTTCCCGCTGGATAGATTGAGCTATTCTCAGCCGTTTTTGGTGGCGTTGTCTCATTTCTAAACGAATATGGAATTCTTCATTCTTCTTTTCCCTCTTCAATTGTCGTTCCTTCTCTGCAATCTAGCAGAAATAAAATACAAGAACTCCATTACGAACATGACCAGAAAAATAATAAACTCAACTAAACTAACTGTATTTATACTGGATAAATCTAAACTGTTCTCCCTAGAGGTCCAGTGAGAGACAACACTCATTGGTCCAGTGTTACTACAGGAGGAAACCAGAGTAAACTAAACTAACTTTATTTATACTGGATTAGAAAGTCCAGTAAGGACCATCCCTCATTGGTTCAGTGTTACTACAGAAGGAAACCAGAGTAAACTAAACTAACTTTATTTATACTGGATTAGAGGTCCAGTAAGGACCATCCCTCATTGATCCAGTGTTACTACAGAAGGAAAGCAGAGTAAACTAACTTTATATATACTGGATAACTCTATCGGTCATATCTAAACTGTTCTTTCTACAGGTCCAGTAAGGAGATCATTTGTCCAGTGTTACTACAGAAGGAAACCTGTGGTGTTTGGTAGAGTCAATCACCAATAGTTAAGCCCGGTTAGACGGGGTTAGTACTTGGATGGGTGACCGTATGGGAACAACCCCGTTCTCGAGCTTGGGACTCATGTGAGTAGAGTTTAGTTGATCTCTCCTGTGCTCCGAGGGTTTTTCGCCGGGTTCCCCGGTTTTCCTCCCTCCGTAAAATCAACACCTAGGGCTTAGCTGGGATCCGTGGTCTGAACTGTGTCATATGGCGGCTGCTTAAAGTGTTTATGAAACGAAAATTAAGTTTGTCTTATTTGAAAGTACTTTTAAAATGACAAAGTAACACCTTTTGCAGTTTTTTGTTTCCTTACTTTGTTTTTAAGATATCACAGTTTGTTTTATAAGCGAAACTAACCAGTGACGTCACAACGTGCATAATGACTTACCGGGAAAGGTTATATATCTTTGCAATTATCAGACGGAAGCAAATGTGTGTGTTTTTTTCCCTTACAACAACAAAAGTATACATTCTCAACTGATTCCGTTTAATAATAGCAAAGATATATAACCTTTCCCAGTAAGTCATTATGCACGTTGTGATGTCACTGGTTAGTTTTACATATAAAACAAACTGAAATATCTCAACAACGAAGCAATGAAACAAAAAACGGTAAAAGATGTTACTTTGTCATTTTAAAAGTACTTTCAAATAAGACAAACTTAATTTTCGTTTTATAAGCACTTTAAAGCGCCTTTGATATGCCTCGACACGGCCACATTGAAAAATCCTTAGGAGTAATTTGATTGTAAAGATACACGTTTCATGTATTCTAATTAAAGACCTTTATTAACCTGGCTCACCGAGATAGAAAGCACGCGCACGTGCATGTGCTAGCAATAACTTGTGTATATAACATTGAGCGGGATAGTCTAACATGAGCTAGCAAGAAAGATAAAACAAGATCCATTTCACAATCACCTGATAACGTTCCTCTCGAGCTCTGGCCAAGCGAATGGCTTCAGGTAGCTCTTCTTCTTCGCTTGATTCGTAATAACCATCCGCAGGAGAGTCAATCTCTGATAAGACTGGAGACCTTGTTTCATCTAAACAGCAAAGAGAAAAATAAAGTATAAGATATCTTTAAACCAGAGTTTAGAAAACGAAGGAAAACGTTTCTAAGAGCCCCCAAAAACATCCAGATTACAGAATGCCCTGAGATTTTCATGATTTTCATATGTTAATGTTAAGACCATTGCTTCGTTCTTGAAAATGATCTGATTAACTTCATTACAAACAACAAGCCGAACAATTTAAACCTTCGGCTGTACATTAAAAGAGTTTTTAGGGAATCCTGGCTTGGATTTATGTCGCTAAAAACAATTTAAAACCGCACGTGTATTTTTTAAAGACTTAGGATCTAAGAAGGCAACCTCGACGACGACGTCCACGAAACAAAACAAAATTCTTCTTGCAAAACAAAGAGAATGAATAATTTCTATTCCCAAGAATAATCTCAACACCGTCTTCGTTCTTTATTCAACGGCGCTCAGAGCATTTTCACGTTAATACGCTCAAGACCGAGGTTTAATATTTTACCGTAAAGACCGAACGGTCGAGGTTATTAAGTAGTTTATTATATGGCACTTTTTATTACAAAATCAATCTTGTATTCCTTGGTCTTCGCTTCCTTTAACTTCGTCAAAACACCGAACTAGCGTTATTTTCTGCTGTTTCTTTCTCGTCTGGATACTAAAATTTACTTTTATAATGTTCATCGTAATTTATTTTCGTCGTTTTGCAACAATAACATTCTTATTAGGATTTTTTGTTTGTTTCCAATCGTAGGGCATTAACAATTTTCACAATGCCCGCGGGCATAGAACTTATTAAAAAATGGCCGCCGAATTAAAATTATTTTATATACATATAAATTAGCCCTTATGAACTCGTTTTCATGTGTGAAATTCAAAATAATTTTTACTTTAAAACGAGTTCATAAGGGCTAATTTATATATGCACATAAAAGAATTCTAATTCGGCGGCCATTTTTCAATAAGGTCTATTACGGAGAAATCTCGCCACGTCAGCAACCAATCACAGCGCGTGGTTTTACCGGAAGTAATTCGTGCCATATGATCAACGGCTCCATTCCACCCAATCTCGTTCCCAGAGCCCACGTTCCCCACGGGAAACGAGAGACTCTGGGATAATCCGTTCAGGCCATCACATGATTCTTGTGATCCGGAAGAAGAGTAATCATGTTCATCAGCCAATGAAATATCGATGTGAAACGGATTATCCCAGAGTCTCTCGTTTCCCGCGTGGGAAACGTGGGCTCTGGGAACGAGATTGCATTCCACCCAAAGAGAAGTCATCTCACCTGGATCACTGAGCATGCCGTCCACTCGATCTTTTTCAGTCAGTTCTTTCGATTTCTTTCCTTTCTTCCGTTTCTTCTTCTCTTTTTTTTCTTTTTTATGCTCTTTGTGTTTTTCTTCTTTTAATTTCTTTTCTTTCTCTCTTTCCTCTTTCCTCTTCTTCTCCTTGTGTCCAAACAAATTAGGCCACCAGTGTTTCTTGGGGGACGTCGGAGACATTTCGCGATCTTCGTGCAGGGTGCTGAGCGTCCTTCGAGGGTCTTCTTCGTCGTCCTCGGGTGGTGGTTCAGGTGGAGGAATGGAGAGACGTTGCAAGGGCATGGGTTCTAGTTAATAGGAAGACCACAGCAAACATCAACACAAACATTAGTGGGTGGAAGGAAGGAAGGAAGGAAGGAAGGAAGGAAGGAAGGAAGGAAGGAAGGAGGAAGGAAGGAAGGAAGGAAGGAAGGAAGGAAGGAAGGAAGGAAGGATTACCAACCAACACACCAACCAAGCAACGATCAATCAATCAATCAATCAATTCACCAAACAACCATCCATCTAACTACCCAAGCAACCAACCATCCATCCGACCCACCAACCACTCACCAAACAATAGTAAATAAACCAATCATTCAATTAGTACTCACCCTCATCTGTTTTTGTATCCGAATCAGAAGTAATTGCAACTTTATAATACGCTGACCAATGTTTCTTCGGATCTATCGCCTCGCCAACTGTCGTCGGCTGTCGACCCACTCGCTTCGGCGTCGCCTCTCCGAGACACTCTCGTAAATCATTCGTCACTTTACTCTGACCATCACTAGGCAACGCAGCTTCGTCATCAAGTGGAATATTCACAGCTTTAGTAACCAGGAAGGCATCCGGGAACGCCATAGACGGGGGGTACATGGCCCTCTTAGAATTCCGCCTACGTTTAGTTTGCGAAGTGTCTTCATCCAAAACTGAGGTGTCCCCCACCCCCCGTTCCTTTTCAACTTGATAAGTCCGAGGTGGTTTAGGAGGTGCATTTTCAGATAACACAATCTCGTTCCCAGGCTCTTTAGATCCCTCCGTCATTTTTGATTTCGCTTTCTGCGCATGCGGCTTGGATTTATGTACAAAAAGCCTGCGGGTTCCTTTATCAGATTTTCGAGCCGCGCTAATGCTCGAGCGACGAAGAGGCCTGGCCTCTAGTTTCGAATATTTATTATACACCGCTTTACGAACAGCGCTGTTCCGCGTGATCGGCGTCCGCGATGTATTCCCGATGTTTTCCGACTCTTCCCGATCGTCCATCGACAGTTCTTCGCTATCAACCGAAACGTCACAGAGATTGGGTGAAACAGACGGTGAACCACGAGCACTTACTGACGTGCTCGCCTTCAGGGGGGAGCGTAAGTTGAGTTCATGTCGCAAACTAGGGGGGACCTTGAGAACTTTCCGTGGTGGTGACGTCACATCACGTGACTCGAAGTCGATTGGTTTCTCGATTTTTTGTCGAATACTCATATCAATGTTTGCAATGGAATGAGATCTTCGAGATGGCTGTTTGCGCACTTCTATTGCATCTGGAAAGAAGAAAGTTCGTCATCTTAAGACTTGATGATATTTAGCTGCTACTCCGAGTGATGAACCATACCCTGGGTAAGCAGAGAAAAACTCTAGTCAACCACGGCTGGGATTCCAACCCGCGACCTTCGGTTTACTAGTCCGACGCTGCACCATAGTCAATGGAGATATGGTCTGGAAACTCAGCTAAAGTCTTTGGTCTATCTTTTTGTTCGCCTTTATGCATTTTTGTGCACGGTGCACGGTGCACGGTCACTGAACACATTGTATTTTAGTGTAATGAACGAATTGTCCAATAGCAACGTTTCAGTTCAATCATTCAACCGTGTTATTTAAATATTAATAAACCTAAAACAAAGGATGTGCACGGTGTAAGGTACGGTTCAACATAAAATCACAGCTCATTATAGGCGCTTTGAAGTTTGCCGAGTTTCCAGACCATATATCGATTGACTATGATTCCACCAACTGAGCTACTGTACGTGGTCAAGTTGGGAGCAGGTCATGGAGTGATGGTACTCAGTGGCGGACACTTGACGAAATATTCGGGGGGCGAGTGCCGAAGGCACGAACCTTCTAGGGGGGTGCGGGGGCATGCCCCCCCGGAAAATTTTTAAAATTTGGATCTCTGAAATGGCATTTGCAGCATTCTGAGAACACATTTTGTAAAAAATTTTAGGTTTTCAAAACACTATTTTAATGGTGCATTTTGTTATAAATCACATGCTAAGCATAAAAAAACAACATTTCAGAGAAAATATTCTAGATGATTATCTACATGTGTGAATGGAAGGTGGTTTAATTAACACGCCAATGACAATGTAAAATTTATTCGCTAAGCGAGTGAAATCCACATATTTATTTTAAAATAAATAAATATCAGAATTTGAGCAGTCTATGCATAGTTCGTCTATGACTCCGTTCTGCGCACGCTTTTGTTTCGTTAACATATTCTATTCTTGTGCTTCCACTTTTCAAAATGAAAGCTTCAGCTAAAATTATTGGGGGGGGGGGGGCAATCGCCCCCCCCTCGCCTCCCCTAGTGTCCGACACTGGTGGTACTTTGATTATTTTGAACTAAGTAAACCAAAGGTTCCGTGGGTTCCAATCCCAGCCGTCATCGAGTAGAGGTTGTCTCTACTTATCCATGCTTACCCAGTATGGTTCATGGAGTAACACCTAATATCATTATTGTCCACCCGAGTTCGCTGTCCCATAATAATTGTTCCATCTTAAGATTTTCTATACATCGTAACAGACTCAGGGCTCAAAATAACGTTTCATGTTACGCCGGTCATGGTGACTGGTCAGTTCTAATTGTGACCAGTCAAAGGCGATTTTTGACCGGTCAAATTTCACAACGCCCCCCAAACAAACAAACAAACAAACAAACAAACAAACAAACAAACAAACAAACAAACCCACAACACAACACAACAAAAAACATGTAAAGTATATTCTGCACTATATATTATATATAAGCTAGTATATACTGATGTGAACGTTTGTCATAAAAAGGAAATGCATGCATAGTTCACTTCAATATACCGGCGTTATACAAATTTGACCGGTCACATTAAAAATTTGGCCGGTCATTGACCGGTGATCGGCCGTTATTTTGAGACCTGAGACTATACATATTCAATCCTACATCCTACCTTCTTCTTTGGCAGCTGCTGGTGATTTTCCTGGCGTCTCGTAAAAGATCTTGCGGTAATGTTGTTTACAGTAAAACTTTCCTTGATTGTCATCTTCCGGGGGGACATAACCATAGTTTCCCAACCTCAACGTCATCTCACAATGTTCACATTTAAAACATTTCCGATGAAAGAAGAAACCCTCGGCAGACAATCGTTCACACACATAGATCTTTTCATTGCAGAAATAACAATGCTCACTCATTGTACCGCGATTGCTGTGGAACTTCTACAAAATAAATAAATAAATAAATGACAACAAAAACAACACTATCACAACCATCACCACCACCACCATCATTACCACCACCATCACCACTAACATCACTATCACCACTAACATCACCATCACCACCACCATCATCACCACTAACATCACCATCACCATCATCACCACTAACATCACCATCACCATCACCACCATCACCATCATCACCACCATCACCACCATCACCACCATCACCACCATCATCACCACTAACATCACCATCACCATCATCACCACCATCGCCACCACCATCGCCACCACCATCATCACCACCATCACCATCACCACCATCATCACCACTAACATCACCATCATCACCACCACCACCATCACCACCACCACCTTCACCACCACTACTACCATCACCACCACCATCAACAAACCACCACCACCATCACTACCACCACCATCATCACTACCACCACCATCATCACTACCACCACCATCATCACCACCACCAACAACAACAACAACAACACTAACAGCAACAACAACAACACCAACACTACCACAACCAACGCTGCCTAACCACCACCACCACCACCAGCAATAACAGTCTATTGAGTCTAAGTAAGCCTAATTAGGTTAAGACAGTTAAGAAGTAAATACAATCTTATCTGATAAGTACTAGTGTCTTACTGGGGCGACTGCTGACGTCTTTGACACCTGATTTCTGTTCTGATCTTTCTCAGGTCCAAAAACCTTCTCTGCCAGAGCGCCAATTTTGTTGGTTGTTCTTGCATTTGTCGTCTCAGATGTTGTCTTACTACTGGCAGCTGTTTCACGATTATTGCCTTCCTTCACATGTTTGTAGGATTTCAACTGAACATCAGAAGGCGACTGGTCGGCCTTTGGGATCAAAATATGAAGAATTACTGCGAGGTGAAGTGAAGTGGAGTGAAGTGAGGTGAGGTGAAGTGAGGTGAGGTGAAGTGAAGTGAAGTGAAGTGAAGTGAAGTGAAGTGAAGTGAAGTGAAGTGAAGTGAAGTGAAGTGAAGTGAAGTGAAGTGAAGTGAAGTGAAGTGAAAAGAAGTGGAGTGAAGTGAAGTGAAGAGAAGTGAAATAAAGTGAAATAAATTGAATAAAATGAAGTGAAATGAAGTGAAGTGAGGTGAAGTGAGGTGAAGTGAAGTAAAATAAAGTAATAACTATATTACCTTCTTGTTTTCAGATACTTTGTACTTCTTGCTTGACTTGCCATTGGGAAGATCTTCTGGACGTTTTCTCTTATCCTTCACGAAAACGAAAAGAAATAGACGAGGGAACAACATGAAAAGCCAGGAAAATAGAAATATTATCCATCCTGTAAGCAATCTTGCCGGTGACCTTCGTTCCTTCCTTCTTTCTAATCCTTGCTCTGCCTGGCTCTCAATCTTCCCATCAGTCACTGCCTTCGTTCTTCGACCATGCGTAGTCCCAGTCCTCTTCCCTGCTACGCCCCAGTCTCTTTCTCTGTCCGTGCGTCTGTATGTTAACGTGTTTGATCGTGTTGCTGTTCTTTCGTATGTCGTTCTGGCTCTCAATGTTCGTCCACTGCCCACTATACGGTCTCTACTGACTTGCCACGAACATTTTTCTCTCACTGGCTAGAAATAATATACATAATGCTACATTACTTTTACCCTGCGAGCAGAAGAGCCTTGCGCATGCATGTCAGTTGCTTGGTTACAATCTCAAACCCAGTCCCAATCAGAGCAGAAAACAAAACGAGAACCGGTTAAACGGGTCTTAAGTCGATTTTCCACTAGGCGACTTTTTTCGCACGAAGCGACTTTTTCTTTTGTCTCATGAGCTCTGAGCTGGAACTAATCAGAAATCTATTGAATTCGAACAAAAGAAAGTCGGGTTACTTCGTCCTAAATCTTGGAAGCCAAACACGAATACAGCAGAGCCTACTTTTCTTCCTCTCTCTCAGCGAAGAAATAAGGAAAAGAAGGCTCTGCTCGCAGGGTACATTACTATTGGTAGGCACTTATTGCAGCAAGATAGCATTGAGAAATGGAACTAGCAGCCGTTACCCCAGCTTGGTTTTTGACCACTAATCAATTTTGATCATTGCAGTTTCCCGTATGCAGTTCACTAAGTTCTACAAACTCACCTTCTTCTTATTTCGCATGCTGATTCTTGAGATGACAGATAGTTTGGACAGCGGAGATTTATGTTTGTTGTCAGGAGATGTTTCGTCGCCAGATAGACTGCGATGAAACGGAACTAAAATGAAAAGAAAAAGACATTTTAGTTGACTGACACCAAGTAGAAAGAGAAGCAACAGCAACCACCAATATCACTAAACAACACCACCACCACAAACACCACCACCACAAACACCACCACCAACACCAACACCACCAATACTACCACACCACAATAAGCACCACCACCACCAACAACAACACCACCACCACCAACAACAACAACAACCACCACCACCACCACCACCACCACCAACCACACCAACAACCACCAACACCACAACAACAACCACCACCAACACCAATGTATTACCTGGCTTCTCGTCTTTAAATGTTTCATAATATTGCGTTAAATACGTGATAATTGTCAACATATCTGCTTTGTCATTCTTCGCCATTTCCACAGCAGATATCTGGGGAGGGATTCCAAGTTCGTTTTCAGCAACACTGAATGCCTTTAGAAAGAAAAATAGAAGATCACTGAGCAAACATTGAGGATTGTCAGCTGCATGGCCCCATAACCTCAACCCAAGAGCCACTGCATGGGCCTTCATACTCCAAAGAGGTTATTTCCACATCATTTATACTGTAGCTATAAATTCGGCAATAATCGCGCACTAAAATTTTCCTGCAAATTCTCAACCAGCAATTCCTTACCAATTCATTGTTCTTCTCAACATCAGCTTCATTCAAACGCTCAAAATCACTGCAAAAAAAAATTTGCAGAATTTCGTTCATTTAAATAAGCAAAAAACAAACAATGTTGAATATTTTTAAAATAAAAACACAAATGAAATAACATAGAAATAGGACTTAATATACTTGTATCATTTTCAATCATGATCTTTATACTTTTAGAAATGCATGGAGCCCCAGCCAAAACGTTTGTCAGGGTTTCCACTCTTCAAATTGAAAGACAATTCAAGGACTCCCCCATTTGCTCATTCTCAACACAATCATTTTATGGTGTATATATAAAAAGTTCACTTACATTAAGTCAGGACGAAACTTATGAATGAGAGCACAAAATCCTAAACCATTTTTCCACGATGAAGACATGTCCTTAATGTGAACATTCCTATATTCTTTGGTATGTTTCTGACACCATGACAGCAACATGTCAGGACTGACTACAGAAGGAAAGCAAAAAAATATTACAGTTAATTAGAAAGAAGGGTGTTAATTAGAGAGAGAAGTATGTTGATTGGAAATAGGGGTGTTGATTAGAGAGGGGTGTCAATTAGAGAGAGAGGGTGTGTTTATTAGAGAGAGGGGTGTTAATTAGAGAGAGAGGGGGTGTTTATTAGAGAGAGGGGTGTTAATTAGGGAGAGGGGTGTTAATTAGAGGGGTACTAATTAGAGAGATGGGTGTTAATTAGAGAGGGGAACTAATTAGAGAGAGGGGTGTTAATTAGAGAGGGATGTTAATTAGAGAGAAGGGTGTTAATTAGAGAGATGGGTGTTAATTAGAGAGATGGGTGTTAATTAGAGAGATGGGTGTTAATTAAAGAGATGGGTGTTAATTAGAGAGATGGGTGTTAATTAGAGAGATGGGTGTTAATTAGAGAGAGGGGTATTAATTAGAGAGATGGGTGTTAATTAGAGAGAGGGGTATTAATTAGAGAGATGGGTGTTAATTAGAGAGAGGGGTATTAATTAGAGAGATGGGTATTAATTAGAGAGATGGGTGTTAATTAGAGAGAGGGGTATTAATTAGAGAGATGGGTGTTAATTAGAGAGAGGGGTATTAATTAGAGAGATGGGTGTTAATTAGAGAGATGGGTGTTAATTAGAGAGATGGGTGTTAATTAGAGAGAGGGGTGTTAATTAGAGAGAGGGACATTAATTAGAGAGATGGGTGTTAATTAGAGAGATGGGTGTTAATTAGAGAGAGGGGTGTTAATTAGAGAGAGGGGTGTTAATTAGAGAGAGGGGTGTTAAAATCCTGAGTAAAATACTAAATGACCATATTACCTCTGTTCTTATCATTCAAAGGTGGACTGGTATCCATTGGCTCAGGCTCATTCACTTCATTAAGAGTTTCTTCCAAAGAATTTTTAACAATTTTGTATAAATGTTTCACAGTGTCCTTGGGAGCTTTCTTGATTGTGGCATTGGGGTATCGTGATCTTGGATCAATGCTGTAGTCGTCGTAAGTCTTTAATACATTTCCAGTTGTTGTTTGAGCAAGAAGTTTATAAATACCTTCACGCTCACAAATGAGATCAATAGGAGAGTGCCCTAAACCCCAACCTCGCATCATCCAAGCAGCATCAAACACGGATAGGAAACCTCTGGCACAGCCTGAACCAGTTGGCCAAAATGGCTAAAAAAGATAAAGTAATTGATGAGGAAGATAGCCAGTAGGAAGACCATCTCATCACTATAGATCACCACCATCATCATTACCACCACCATCCCAAGTATAACCACCATCTTCATCCCTATCATCACCATAACCACCACTATCACCATCATCACCATCATCACCACCACTATCACCATCATCACCATCATCACCACCACCATCACCACCACCACCATCACCACCACCACCACCACCACCACCAGCTTAATAGACCACCTACCTCCATTAAGCTATCACCAGCTAGACACGTCAACAGTCGATGTCCTTTCATTTCAAAAATCATTGCAGCATTCTCAGCAGCATACATTGACGTGAAATCAAACATGGCTATATCTTCCTCATTCCGACCATTCACAGCAAAATCCATATGAGGTAACTGCTTCTCCGTGGAAAAGTTAGCAGCTTCACGAGCGTATTGCAGTAGACAACTATGGCTGACATTGTTCTTGGCGAGAAGATCTCTTGGATCAGAACAATCCTGACAAGAATACCAAAAAAAAACCTGATAAGTTTGCAAAAGTAATGAAATATACTTGTTTAACTCCATAGGCTGTCTGAAGGTTCTCCCTATGACAAGTTATCATTTTTCTGGTATTGTGACCAGAAGAATCAATGTTGTTTTATCTTATCTTTGGATAGAGCATAGTCAATCGAGATATGGTCTGGAAACATGGCAAACTTCAAAGCGCCTATAATGAGCTGTGATTTTATGTTGAACCGTACCTTACACCATGCACATCCTTTGTTTTAGGTTTATTAATATTTAAATAACACGGTTGAGTGATTGAACTGAAACGTTGCTATTGGACAATTCGTTCATTATACTAAAATACAATGTGTTCAGTGACCGTCCACCGTGCAAAAAGATAGACCAAAGACTTTAGCTGAGTTTCCAGACCATATCTCGATTGACTATGGATAGAGCAAAGTGAAAAGATGGTGAGTTGCCATAAGTTTTTGGAATGAAATAATGATGTTTAAAAGCAGAGCTCATTTTACCCTGATGAAGGCCTGAATCAAAATGCCAGTATTTCATAATCATTGCAAAACACTTCAGCGGTTTATGAACTTTTCCCTTTGCTATAATGTAGTTACAGTTAGTTGCCTATGCAGCTCCCCAGGTTAGAGATCTTGCCAAGATATTGCAAGAAACCACAAGATTCTGCCAAGAGCATAAAAAAACTTGCCAAGATCTTGCAGGATACCGGCAGAATCTTAGCAGGATCTTGATATAATCTTGACAAGATATTATTAAACAACATTTTGGCAAGATTCTCAACCTGAGTCTCCTACATACTATATATAAATTTTACTGATTTAGACAATAATACATTGGTAAAGTTAACATCCATACTACGAACCTTCTTCAGTACACCTTTCAAAAGCAAACTCTTCTTCTTTGCTGTCATAACAAAATAATGCGTCTCATCTTTATAATACACAATGTTCTCTAAATCAATTCCAGTTTCTTCCTTCAAATCTTGAAAAAATCCTTGATTAAAAATAAAAGCCACTCCACTAATCTCTTCTACGCTCGCCTCGGCCTTCGTGTTGCGATTAACAAAGTTCATAGTAATAGCAATGGCTAGTTTGCCACGAAATTCTTTCCTCTTAAATCCTTTTAATGTATGCCTTCGACCATCTGTGCCAATGACAACATCAAATTCAAATTTACTTATAACGTGATTTTCTGGTTTCACTTCTGCTGTCCAGCCTTTGTCTGAAAGAAAATAAACTTTTTAGTACAAAAATTTTGTAATTATATACAGCAAATTAAGAAGATGGTAAAGTTCTCTGCTTGAAACATCAGTACTTTGTTATCAAACCTATTCTCAGCAGTTTACCACCTTTTCACGTTGGTCTATCCAAATCACTGCCCAGGCAACACTCTACTTTTTCACTATAATTTGGATTTAATAACTTTATTGTCTATAAGCAACTGGTGGTCAAACAGGATGAAATGCCCCAATTGAATATGACTACCATGATGTAGGTGTTGATTTTATGGAGGGAGGAGAACTGGAAAACATGGTGAAAAACCATTGAAGCACAGGAGAGATCAACTACAACTCTACTCACATGAGTTCCAAGCTTCACTTTGAAACAGGGTCATTCACAAGCGGTCACCCATCCAAGTACTAACCCCATCTAATTGGGCTTAACTTTTGGTGAGAGGCAGTGCACTAACACAGTACACACCATCCGATATATATATATATATATATATATATATATATATATATATATATATATATATATATATATATATATATATATATATATATATATATATATATATATATATATTTATTATATGGAGAAGAGTATTTTACTAGCAACTGAAATACTTGTAGAATCCATATTTCATTACATCCAGGAACTGAGTGGTATATTTCTCGTATATAACCACTCGCGAGTGACATATTGACAAGTCAGAATTTACGCCTTTTGTCGCAAGTTTCGAATCAAGTAAATTTGAGCCAGTAACTTCTCTTAATTCAGTTTTTCACGTAAAATGACATGACGTATTCGAAGAAGTTGTTGTATTTTTCATTTGTATTTTCTAAAAGTTTTAGGTGAAGTGGTTGTAGTTTTTGGATTAAACTCAGTTTATCAATATCACTTCCACGTATAATTTCATTGTCCATATAATAAATAGAACATTACACGGTTGCTCAAAGATATGGATTTTAAGTTCTCGTGGCAAGGGCAATATATTGTCCTGGCAAGGGCAATATATTGTCCTTGCCACGAGAACATAAAATCCATATCTTCTCACCCCCGTGTAATATCCCCTTTATATATAGAAAACTATTTTCATCAATAGATCAGGAATAAATATCAATGTTATTCCTTACTTTCTGAAGGTTCCTTCACTTTGACAAACATACATTCAGCGTAAACTTGAACACCAAGTATAAGACCAACTTTAAGAAGAATTAACTGAAGTCGACGAATGCCTTAAGAAAATAAAATTATAATAATTATAACAATCATTGTATTTACATAATATTTAATAAAATAAAAAATAATTTTATTTATATAAAATAAAATTATTTTAAATCACTTTTCTCAAATATTGGTGATTTAAAAATAAGAAATAAAATGTTCCAATTAAATTTGTGACATCTTCCACATTCTAATGGGGTAACCAATTACCGTAAGACAATTGTTGACCTATATACCTAATATATTAATTGATATTATTTGAAAGAACAACTCAAGTTGTTTTTGAAGAGAAAGGAAAAACCCAATTGAACTTTTTGAATATATATTTTAGATTATAAAGATTAAACAAAAGAATGAAGGATATCCCAGGATATGAAAAAATAATTAGGCAATAATGGCTTGCGGAAAAAGCATGACCCAAAATATTTCAACTTCCTTATTCATCCTCCAAGCTTAAAATAATGACCATTATCTTAATGTTACTGTTTACAAAATTGGCTAATTTCGTTTACAATTTAGCAAACGAAACAATACCCTTTCTACAGGAAAGATAAACGTCTAAATATTGGATTAAATAGCTAAAAAACTGAACAAACTTTGTCGGATTACGTAAAAAACAAGGCCTCATTATGTAAGCACTTGTCTGGCTGGCTGAGAGCATCAGAGCAAGTAATATTAAAGCATTAAAATCAAGATAATATATCATTTCTTAATACCAAACTGTATATTTAAATACTTACTTATATGATCTAACGTTCCAGCACAAAATCTTCCAAAGAATTTCTTAGCTCCCAGATTTTTTAAATCGTAAATTAAGAATGGCCAAAGGTGTAAGACATTATTTCGCGAGAAGCTCTCTCTTTTCTCTGTTACAATAACTTTAGCTCCTAATAATGCGGCTTCTATAGCAAATCTTAATCCACAAGGACCACAGCCAATAACTAAAACGTTATTCTTGCCACAAGGTTTCTTCTTGTAAGTATCATGCTCGGCTCTTTTATCGAGTTTTTTCCAAAGTGTTTGACACTTCCATGATGTTAATCTGTCTTTTAAGTTTTGAAATACAGTTCTGTGTTCCGTGGGATCGATATTTACACTTGCACACAGCTTGGAAAAGACTTCAAGTGTCTCTAATAATTGTGATGCATTAATAAATGCATTAAAAAGACCATCAGGGTTCAGTTTGGACAAGTCGTTCTTGCCTTCTTCATCGGCCATAATTCAGCAGCGTTGAGTAAACCAAGATATTTAACATTGAATTTCACCAATTTTTTTACCAAGATAACACAAAATTCTGACACTACCGACCAACATACTTGAAGTTAAACGTCTTTACAGTTAGCACACAATAAATGAAGACTTCTCCTCGAAAGAAAGAGTCGTTTTCCCCCCTCAAACATTACCAAACTTTTCCCTTCTTGATAGAAGCCAATTTACTAGCCAAATCATGAACAAACGAGATTGGTCCCGCGAGGAATGCTGCTCTACACACTTCCGGTATGCGGCGTCAGCAGGCCGCATGTGACAATCTCATGATCAGAGGAACACGGGGGTGGGGGGGGGGGGAGGGGGGGGGGAGCAGCTTGAGGGACGAAGTTGGGTGGGAGGGGGTAAATGGGTTTTGAATGTTAATACCAGAGAGGAAAGGAAATAGGACAGATCACAACAACAACAACAACAACAGAAGCAGCAGCAGCAGCAGCAACAAAAACAACAACAGCAACAACCAGACAGACAAATAAACAGACAAACAGTCAGACAAACAAACAAACAAACAAACAAACAAACAAACAAACAAACAAACAAACAAGCAAACAAACAAACAAACAAACAAACAAACAAACAAACAGACAGACAGACAGACAGACAGACAGACAGACAGACAAGGCAAACAGACAGATAAACAAACAAACAAACAAACAAACAAACAAACAAACAAACAAACAAACAAACAAACAAACAAACAAACAAACAAACAAACAAACAAACAAACAAACAAACAAACAAACAAACAAACAAACAGACAGACAGACAGACAGACAGACAGACAGACAGACAGACAGACAGACAGACAGACAGACAGACAAACAGACAAACAAACAAACAAACAAACAAACAAACAAACAAACAAACAAACAAACAGGGAAACAGACAGATAAACAGACAAACAAACAAACAAACAAACAAACAAACAAACAAACAAACAAACAAACAAACAAACAAACAAACAAACAAACAGGCAAACAGACAGGTAAACAGACAAACATAGAAACAGACAATTCCTAAGGGTCGAGAAGTTTATCGTTGAATATTATGCACTTAGACTGACTTAGTGATTTGTGGTATTTTGAAAATGTTGCCAAACAAGTGTGCTACACGCATCATATATGGTCAGGAGTCGTAAGCCCTAGATATTTAATTTGTATACAATGCATGGCTGTATATGGCGCAGTTGTATATTCCCACCACAAAATCAGTAATTGCGCAGGCTAGCCAGAAAAAGACAAAGCAATGGTCCGACAAGTAACGAATACATTCTTAGCGAGGTTCAAGTTTGTACTTTGTAGCTAGCCAAAAATGGCAATGGAGCTGTGAGGTCATTGAATGTTATGTATGCGCGAGTTTAAAGTAATGAAAGATATCTTAAACCTTTTAATATGGTAAGTTGAGCCCCAGATGAGGATCAAACGGAATTTAAGGTTACAAATGTGTATAATCTGTAAACTTCAGTATGACCAGTGAGATGCTCTAACCATTGAGCTACTGTCGTACACTCAGGTGAGTTAATGTCTGAGACTCAGATGAAGAGCTAAGGTTACAAATGTGTACAACCTGTATAAACCTTCTGATGACCAGTGAGATGCTCTAACCATTGAGCTACTGAGACTCAGATGAAGAGCTAAGGTTACAAATGTGTACAACCTGTAACCTTCTGATGACCAGTGAGATGCTCTAACCATTGAGCTACTGAGACTCAGATGAAGAGCTAAGGTACAAATGTGTACAACCTGTAACCTTCTGATGACCAGTGAGTCTGTGAGATGCTCTAACCATTGAGCTACTGAAACTCAGATGAAGAGCTAAGGTTAAAAACCGCAGAACCTCTCGTTAAATGACCAGTTAAAAACTTAATCTCTGAAATATAGAGACACAGCCAACACTAGGAATTAGCTTATTTCCTGAAAATAAAAACCATTGCCGATTAAATCTTAATACTGTCGTGAATTCATGAAAGAATGTCTGCGTGCATAATCATACTAAACAATCTAGTCATCATAAACAGAAATGAAAGAACCGACACAATTCGGCCAGGGGATAACAACTTTGATAAAACTTTATTTATAATATGCGTTTCAAAAACCCCGAATATAAATGTTAATTTTCGTTCCTGCGACGCTAATTATGCAATGATCAATATGCAGACTTAGTTTAATGAATTTTTTTCAATATTCGTATAACGTGTTTGTGTCCATATATGACATATTTCAGTGAGTGAGTCATTGACCTTCGCATTCGGAACACCCCCGCAGATGCTTTTGATATTGAGAATCACTCAATTTTTTCTCAATCTCCCGACAACCTATACGTAGTAAGCCAGAGTGTAGGGAGTCTCACGTTTCTCTCTGACGAAGGGCCTTCGCTCGAAACGTTAGACTCCTACGTTCTCTGTTTCAGCAGTATATCTAACCTTACTATATTTCGATCGTTGTTTCAACACTGTCTTATAGGCCTCGGAGTTCAGTAAATGTGTGATTTAGCAACGCAGTTGTGGGATAACGGTCGCTTAACCTTTCAGAAGTTGATTTGAGTTAGACTATACTCTGATCGTGTACCGTATATAGCTATGGGTTTAGGTTTAGGGAAAGGGACACAGTCAGGATTTTGAAAGGGGATGAGCGAAACTTCTTGGGGGGTCTGGGGGCATGCTCCACCGGAAAAATTGATTTGAGTTAGACTATACTCTGATCGTGTACCGTATATATAGCTATAGGTTTAGGTTTAGGGAAAGGGACATAGTCAGAAAAATTTGAAATCTAGAGTCTCTAAAATGGCATTTCCTGCATTTTGGGAGAAGATTTTGGTTAGTCACTATAGTGTCAGAAGAGCGACTGAGATCCAGTCAATAACCGCTGGGTCAATCACCTGTGCATCTGAGTACGAGTGTTCAAAACAAAATTTCATCATTCTCGAGGCACAGGAGAGAACGAACAACTCTGCTCAGATAAAGCTAAAATAGGCACCAAAACCAATCATGCATGCATGACCGTTAACTTTTCGATGTCAGCGGTGAGAGGCACTGACGCGCTAACAGCACACAACCACTTGGGTCTCGATCCTTATTAACTGCTACAGTCGACCATACTGTCATTATTTTACTCTAGACCATTCACTTTTACTCGTCAAAGAGAGAAATCCAGCAGTAAAATAGTTAATGTTATCATTGCAGCCATGAATAAGCGAGGAACTTTCGCCTATAACATCCACCGTGCGACAGTCATTTAGAAAATGACTAAGTGCAGTTTCAGACGTACAAGCTTGAAACTAGTGGTTAAACTAGATGTTTCGTTTTTGAAATATGAGTTGCATGAATATACAACGCCCTCGATTTAAGCGCTGTGCCAGATTTCTACCATATAAAAGCGGCGCGGCGCTAAATGGCGCCGTTGAGGTATGTGTAATATGCCGGTATCCCCCTCGCCCTAAGATAAGGGAGATATCTTGACTATTCTAGCCAAGCGCTAAAAGACCAAACTGCGACAATCCATCCTTAGCTTAGAATTAGTCTGTCAGCCAGCTGCTTAGCAATTGAACTATCGAAACAAACATGGAACATTGCGCTCCATTTTTAGTGCAACATAATTGAATTTTAATTTGCCGAAATAATAGAATAATGAAATTTTCTCATCAGTTCATAGTTTAAACTTATTCATATGGTTTTAATTAATTTACGCAAATGGGAAGAGCAATGAAATATTACCGGAACAACAAGAATGACTATTTTAATCCATGCAGCAGATGTTGCTAGAAAACAGCCGTACGTCAGTTTCTGCCAACACACAGAATGAACAATCCTAATGTTTCGTTATCTTTTTACGATAAAATAATACGTCGGAAAGTCTTACTGAAATTTGTGAAAGTGTGAAACAGAAAGATAAATTCTCCCCCGAAATTTGTGAAACAATGTCTTCAGATTAGCCACTCTAACATACCTCGTTGAAAAATATAAATTAATAAAAAATAACTATGAATAGTTTCTACTGTAATTGTATCCAAGAGTGTTCCTGCTAAAATGGATCACTTAAAAAAAGACCCTTCCGGTCTGTGGCTTTCCCTAAATATGTCGAAAAATGTTTTTACAAAAAGCCAGACGATAATCTTGACTAACATTAGGATTTTTGTTCGAGTTAGGTGGCCAAGAATGATTACGAAAATATAGTGAGACTCTGTGGATTGTCTCTGTGGAGTTTGACGATATTTTTGAAGAAAAAAAACATATTCGACAACATATCTGAATAAAAAACATATTTGATGACATATTAAAGTCCAAGAAAGTCTTTTTGAAGCATGCCTTTTAGCGACAACTGTCTCTGCCTAATTTTAAATAGAATTATCCTGAATACAAGCAGCCCCACTGAAGTCTAATAATGATTTTTTAATCTGTTATAAGCATTTCAATAATTCAATGTTGCTAAGGGCGTATTGTACTAACAATTTATAACACTAATTGATATATTAAGTGCATATGCATCAACTGCTAAGTTGCCGAAATATATATAGCTTTTCAAAAAAAGCGATTGGACTTGAATATGACAAAAAAACCACTCGAAAAATATATAGGCATTTTGACAATGTTTTTGCCCATATATGTCGCAGTTCCCATCAAACCGAATGAAATATTTTTTTTGCATATTATTAAAGCTTTTCAATTTCTCTCATTAATATTAAGTAGTAAATATGTATACATATACGGATAACGTGGGCATATAATAAGCAAGAGTATATACTAATATATATGGCGTATTATTACATTTAAGATTTTAATCGGACATTTAGCACTATGACAGAATGTAAGGCGAAAGATTATATAATTATGCCCTAAACTCGAAACAGAATTAAAAAAATATTTTATTTTTATGACGTGAATCTTAAGTGCAATAAAACCCTAAATTAGCTTGATGCTAGAGTCCAAATTTAGCTCGAAGTGGTTCCTAGATTTTGTAAATATTTATTAGGCAACATTTATGGAATATATTACAACAATTGTAAAGTTCAAGCCTTTATGAGCATATATGCAAATATACACCGACTTGATCTAAAATTGTTAGTTTTGACCAGCTTCGTTATCAAAACTATTCTCAACAGTTTTTCACTTTGCTTTATCTAAAACACTACCTATAGCACTCTATTATACCTTCTTAAATTCTATATGGAGGCTTGACTATATACGAGTTACATGCATAATTAGCGAAAATGACGTTAAAATCTTGGCGTTCTCACAATGTCATTCAGTACACCGATTTCTTTGTGACAAAGGACCTTGGTTCAAGGAATTAGATCACGGTCTTTATGAATATTTCGGAAGTATACCAATTCATTTCAATATTTTCGGTTTATTTCTACACTGCCTACACATGCCACACTATATTTTATATCGTTAGTTACTAAATTTGTGACCAATAATACATTCCTAAACGTGTGTTTAAACAATTTGGTTTTTAGTTTAGATAAAGAACAATTTTTCGTTTTATATTTCAACACAGAAAACGGTCTTGTAGGACATGATTTCTTTTCCAAAACTCACAAGCATTTTAAAATGAGCAGACAGCAACTCAAACAACATTCAAACTCTAATTTAAGTTAACTGCCTCAAAGAGAAAAGCCGCGTAGTTGTTTGTTTAAATCATTTCCAATGTCCAACAATATTCCTTTTCATTTGACTTGTTATCAAACTTTAATAATGCGTAGAGAAAGATTTATTAGATTTAATATGTGTCGTGTATATAATGAATTATTTTGACAGTCCGGAAAGTATAAATTGTTAAATGACTACTCACATTCATATTGTCATTGCTTTCTCGTTTGACAGTATAAGAAAGAAAACAGCAAGAAAAGTATATGAATACTTTGTCCTTTTTCATGCGTTTATACCTGTAAATGACTACCTTCAATGTGTATAAAGATTCACTATATTGTAGAATTCAGTTTATAATCGTTTACGTCTTTTTTTCTAGACCATGGACGTGAAAAGTGTCGGTATTGTTCTATTTTTTGGATTGGTGTTGAGTTTTATGGTGGATGATTCAGAAGGACAGAACTTACGATGGGGGAAGAGAGATGGTCTGGAAGAGAAATATGAAGAAGAATTAAGAAATAAAAGTAAGTCAAACCTAGATAGAGCAAAGTGAAAAAGTGGTAAACTGCCGAGAATAGTTTTGATAATGAAATACCGACGTTGTGAGTGGAGCATCAAACTGCTCTATCTGAATTACCAACTGCCAACGCAGCACTCTAGTTTTTAACAATCTAAGTAAAACTACGTTTAAACCTTATAGGGAAGTTATTTAAAGACCTAAACACATTCCTATAACTGTCTTATAAGAGATAAATGTATTGTGTATGATGATGTATATTAACGTATACTAGTAAAAAGTAATGTAAAAGCATCATTAACTGAACTTTTTCGTACTTAAATAAAAGTAGCGTGCTGCGTAGGCAGTGTTGAAACAACAATCGAAATAGAGTAAGGTTAGATATACTGCCGAAACAGAGAACGTAGGAGTCTAACGTTTCGAGCGAAGGCCCTTCGTCAGAGAGAAGGCGGCCCTTCGTCACTCGGTTTCTCTCTGAAACGTGTGTAGTTTGTTCTGATAAAAAATGTTTTGTTTTATAGGACAGAATCTACGTTGGGGAAAAAGAAATGATTTGAAGGAAGATTATGCAGGAGAATCGAGAAATAAGAGTAAGTGAAACTGTGTTTAATATAGAGAAGTTATATTTGAGACAACTACCAACACCATTCACCTTCCCCCATGTGTATATAATTATAGCAAGAAACTCTGTAACAGTTTGCATATATATGCCATCTCACCCCTTATAAAAATTCCACATGTCATGTTCCAAAAGCACATGTGAACCACACGTGATCACATGTGGTTCACATGTGATTTTCGAGCGTGACATGTGGAATTTTTGTAAGGAACAGTTTATTCTAATACAGAAAGGTGTTCCTTTGTAGGACAGAACTTACGTTGGGGAAAGAGAGATGATTTTGACAATGCAGGAGAGTTAATAAATAAAAGTAAGTAAAAGCCTATAAGAAGTCGTTGTTGTTCGTGATGGTATTATTGTTGTTGTTGGTGGTGGTGTTGGTGATAGTGGTGTTGTTGTTAGTAGTGTTGTTGGTGGTAATGGTGGTAGTGATGGTGTTGTTGTTGGAGGTGGTGGTTGTTGTTGTTGGAGGTGGTTGTTGTTGTTGTTGGTTGTTGGTGGTGGTGGTGGTGGTGGTGGTGGTGGTCATGCTCTTACTAGTAGTGTTGGTGGTGGTAATGGTGTTATTGTTGGTGGTGGTGGTGATGATGGTGGTAGTGTAGTTGTTGGTGGTGGTGATAGTAGTGTTGTTGCTACTTCTGTTGTTCTTGTTTCATATTTCAAGCTAGTTATAAAAACAAGTCTTTTAACCAACCATTGAGCACCGTTTTAATATATTATTTTGCAAAATAAAACACACACATGACAATGAAGCCCAGACAACACTTAACTTATACAAAACTAGCTACTGTGTGTTCACGTCACTGCAATATTCATTCTAACATGAAATATTGTTTCACAGGGCAGAATTTACGATGGGGAAAAAGAGAAGATTTGAACTCAGAATTTCTAGAATTACTAAGACGTGCTTTGGTGGTGGACAAATATGAAGAAGAGCAAAGGAGCATGGGTAAGATTCAAAAAGTCATTTCCAATCAATACTATTATTCAAATTTCTTGACAGAAATCTTATGTTGATTTTTCTAGAAGGCCAGAAAGGAAAGAGTAATGGCAACGTAGTGAATTAGCGTCATATTTATCAGATAATTACTTCCACATAAATGATAAGCCAGAGAGGTTAAGGAAAAGCCTTGAATAGTTTCTCAGACATAACTTTAATTAGAACTCAATTAGTGCATGGAAAAGATATTCAAATTAACATTTGTTCACTTTGAATAAAATAATGAACTAAAAATCTCTTGAGTGTCAATGAAATGTCTTTAGAATATATTTATCTGATTGCCTCAATGATAGGAAACCCAATTCAAGGGCTCTTAGTCACATATACACTTTTTGAACAAAGTGAAAAGGTGGTAGATTGCCAAGAATAGTTTTGATAACGAAATACTGACGCTTCAAAGCAAAGCCTTTCATCAGAGTAAATCATGGAGTAATATAACAGGTGCTGTGTAGGCAGTTGTCAGGCAACAGAGCAAAGTGAAAAGGTGATGAACTGCTGAGAAATAGAATAGTTTTGATAACGAAATACTGACGTTTCAAGCAGAGCCCTTCACCAGAGTAAAAAGTAGAGTGTTGCGTAGGCAGTGTTTTAGATAGAGCAAAGTGAAAAGATGGAAACTGCTGAGAATAGTTTTGATAACGAAATACTGACGTTTCAAGCAGAGTCCTTCATCAGAGTAAAAAGTAGAGTGCTGTGTAGGCAGTGTTTTAGATAGAGCAAAGTGAAAAGATGGTAAACTGCTGAGAATAGTTTTGATAACGAAATACTGACGTTTCAAGCAGAGCCCTTCATCAGGGTAAAAAGTAGAGTGTTGTGTAGGCAGTGTTTTAGATAGAGCAAAGTGAAAAGATGGTAAACTGCTGAGAATAGTTTTGATAACGAAATACTGACGTTTCAAGCGAAGCCTTTCATCAGAGTGAAATGTGAACATACACTCTTTGCTTCTTCTTTATTCTCAAGCTACTGAAGTCAGAAAACTAATAATTTGAACGTCTTTCATTACCTCCCAGTACTCTAGGGCCCATGCACTCCGGACTACAGAATACAGATACAGACATCACATGTGACCCACATGTGATAGTATTTTCTCACATGTGAAGCATATTTTCTCACATGTGAAGCATATTTTTTCTCACATGCGAAGCATATTTTCTCACATGTGAAGCATATTTTCTCACATGCGAGAACTGGTTATCACATGTGCAACACATGTCCTCACATGTGAGTAAACGTTTTCACAAGTGAAACAGCATCTCACTTGTGCGATGAATAATTTCACCAGTACCCTGCGAGCAGAGTCTTCTTTTCCTATTTCTTCGCTGAGAGAGGAAGAAAAGTAGGCTCTGCTGTATTCGTGACTGGTTTCCATTGCGCATGCATGTCAGTTGCTTGGTTACAATCTCGAACCCAGTCCCAATCAGAGCAGAAAACAAAACAAACGGGTTACTTCGTCCTAAATCTTGGACGAAGTCAAACACGAATACAGCAGAGCATACTTTTCTAGCTTCCTCTCTCTCAGCGAAGAAATAAGGAAAAGAAGGCTCTGCTCGCAGGGTATTTCACAAGTTGTCACACGTGATTATGCATGATTGTTCATGCATAGATTCCACACGTGCGCTATCACACGCAAGACATGGTTAACGTTTAAAGATGTACTGAAATTTTCCATGATTAACATTCACTGATTTAACATGCAATCAACTTGAAAAGTTAACAGTTGTCAAGTACCAAGTGACGTACCAAGAATGCAAAGTGTTAAGCCCTAATCAAACGAGGACGCAAGTCATCGCAAGTTGGCAGTCACGAATTTCTGTGGCGGTCGTTCGAACACCCAAATTAACAAAATAAAGGTTTCATGAGTGTTTTAAACAAGTTTTAACTTTGTCACGGTACATAATATTTTCGGGAAATTATTCAGAGCAGCTGGTTGAGATAGCGTGACTGCCAACTTGCGATGACTTGCGTTCCCCTTTGATTAGGGCTTTAAACTTATAAAAACACACATAAAATCGCGATTAGTTTGCACCACCTCAAGGAGGTGGATTAAACTGAGCACGATCAGTTAATCGCGCTTAACTTGGCCGTGTAAACGCAACGGGATTGAAAAAACGCTTGCTATTAATACGTTGTTATTAATACGATAAAATGCATTTTTTTACCCTGCTGTAGAAGCTTCCATCTCGCTATTCTTTGTTTCTTTCTTTCTTTTGCTATTACTCTTTCTCGTGTACCGATGTCTTCCGTAGTTCCGTTGTTCTTTGACGCACGTTACCAATACGAAGCTTCCAAAACAAAAACTATAGCTCGTCCGCCATGTTGAATAATGGTGTACGTGTTTTAGTAAGGGAGTTATTCTATAAGCTTAAATGGGCCGTGTAAACGCACCAAGGTGGCGCATTTTAAGCACGCCTAACTTAAGCGTGTTTAAATTTAGGCCGTGTAAACACAAGGCTTAAGAGAAAACTGTCAAAAACTTGAATAATATTATTGAGGTGGAAATATTGCACGAGTTCTTTTTGTGTTAACATAATCATTTAAGTGGAATTTTCATAAGGGACGACACGACGTGTCCATTTGAGAGCTATATATTGCAGTTTATAAATAGTCAGAAGTTAGCTTTAGTAGAAATATAAGCCCAATTTTCGTTTTAGTTATATAGCAGACGTTGAATCTGCCCAAATGCATAGCCGGTGCTTCTTTCAATAGTATTTATTTATTACCAATTCATTTATTACTCTTTATCTGCTATATATAGCTATTCACCAAAGTCATACGATTTTCCCAAGCTATATATATGTCATTCTCTGTAGATATTAGCTTAATAATCTTATTGAAAGAGCTACCCTATGTAATATAATTAAGGTATATATATCTATATCAATAGGAGTAATTCCCTCTCAGCCTTACATCATTGTAACCATGACTACAACCTAACACACGTAAGAACACACACGTAGCCTAGCAACTCCGTTACGTTGTTTTTACCATCTACAAAGCTCAACCACCCACCACAAATTCCGTGACGAACATGCATACACACATTGTTTATCAGAAGAAAAATCAACACAGAAATTGTGTGCGATAAGGAAACCATTCAAATCGGAACAGATGTCAGGAATAATCAACATAAAAACCACATGCAAGCTTCATTTGATTAATAATTAATTTTAACGATTAATTAACGAGTATTAATATGAGTGTTTTGAAAACCAACAAAGTTTTTAATGTGATATGATAAGTTGTACGTAGACATGTAGTGCATGTGGTACGTTTGCGAGCTTGGTGTAATGGAACAGACGTTTGGTGGACGTTCTTCAAGCTCAATTACTCAGAAAAGATTTCTGAGCCCCCAGACAGGGTTCGAACCTGCAATCTTCTAATGACCAGTGAGACGCTCTAACCATTGAGCCACTGAGGCTCAGATGAAGAGCTAAGGTTGCAAATTCATAGACATATGTGCTCCTAAATTCAATATACAGTAATATATATATATATATATATATATATATAGGTTCACGAAATGTTAGAGAGTGCTCAATACCATATATAGATAGAGCAAAATACAAAGTATGAAGTATAGTTTTACCTTAAAGTCTTCGCTACCAGAGTCGCCTGATGATCCCGTTTAGGGTGAAACCTCTGGTAGCGAAGACTTTAAGGTAAAACTATACTTCATACTTTGTATATATATATATATATATATGGGCCCATGCGCACTTCACGCTATCTGAATGTACTTCACCGATGCTGTCCCACATGCGCGGTTGTCACCGACGATCGCATGTGTATAAGTAATTGGTGAAATTCATTCAGATTGTTCCAAGCTACACTGATGAGCTGTTGTACAGCGAAACACCGTGTCTGTAGATTGAACTATATATATATATATATATATGTATATACTATAAGTGGGCTTACCTCAAATGTTGATAAGTGGGTAAGCGCACTTATAATATATTCGCTCTATCTTTACGGTATTGAGCACTTTTCAATATATATATATATATATATATATATATATCGAAATATAGTACGCAACTTAGGTTAGATATACTGCCGAAACAGAGAACGTAGGAATCTAACGTTTCGAGCGAAGGCCCCACGTTTCTCTCTGACAAAGGGCCTTCGCTCGAAACGTTAGATTCCTACGTTCTCTGTTTCGGCAGTATATCTAACCTAAGTTAGTTACTATATTTCGATTGTTGTTTCTACACTACCTACGCAGCACGCTACTTTTATTTCACTATATATATATAATAGGTTGCGTGTGTGATTGGGCAATTACCGTGTTTATATCAGGCTACGTAAACACGGTTGTGACGTCACGGAACATTTCTTAGTCTTATTTCTACATCTGAGCTCTTTATCAGAGAGAGAAAGAGTACAGTAAAATCACCACATGGGACTCTGAAGTCCCATACAAGGCTCCGCTCGGAACGTCAGTTTTTCGTCATTAAAAATCTCGGCCATCTTTTCACTTTGCTCTATTTAAAACACTTGCCTACACACTGACTCTACTTTTCCACACTCAAGTCATTCATAAGCAGTGCAGCTTTCGATTGTTAATTAATATTAGTGTCGCTTGGACATCTAAGAAAACTTAGATATCTTCTAGTGTTTGCAACTTAATTAATCCGGCTTCTAATATGAAGAGAAATATTTCAATTATATTGTACTAGATTTATAAGAAATCGGTATTTTTGTACAATTAAACGACTCAAAACAGGAAGCCAACTCTACACCGCCTTCAGTCAGATATCAGCTGTAAGTTTTAATAATAGAAACAGCTCCCGGTACGTTTGGACGAGAAAACAACAAGGAATATTTGATCTTCGCTGTCCTTCAATCATTGTTTGATCTTATGTCAGATAAATGTACAGTTGCTAAAGCCGTTGTTAGACGAAAGCAATTCTCCTTGCAACGCAACGTTGCTTCACGGTGCGCGTTACAGGAAAAATTGCTCCGGCTATTTTCAAAAAAGAATTGCAAGAAACATTATCTCGTGCACCTTTAGCATTTTTAAAAAGGTTTTACAGGTTAAAAGTTTTTTCTAAACTTAAGACACTAATGGTTTTTTTGGCTGAATTCAATTACGTCCATTTCATTGAATCTTAGAATATTGGTTTTGAATATGTAAATAGATGAGCTAGATGATTATGAATTATGTGAATCGTTTATTTCCTAAAACAATGTTGGTTTGGAAATTTAAAAAATGATTTATGATGCATGTTAAATAAAGTATGGCGTTGTTCTTCTGTATTCTGCTTAAGACTCTGAGCAAAGCATTAACACGTTGAAGCCTGACGACGAGTCTTTAGCTATTTTATTCTGGCGATTTTATTCAGCACAGGGAGAGGTCCAGGCCTCAAAGTGTTAAAACCTATCTCTTTAACACTTTGAAGCCTGAAGACGAGTCTTTAGTATTTTATTCTGGCTAACGCCAGACGATTTTATTCAGAACAGGGAGAGGTCCAGGCCTCAAAGTGTTAAAACCTATCTCTTTAACACTTTGAAGCCTGAAGACGAGTCTTTAGTATTTTATTCTGGCTAACGCCAGACGATTTTATTCAACACAGGGAGAGGTCCAGGCCTTAAAGTGTTAAAACCTATCTCTTTAACACTTTGAAGCCTGAAGACGAGTCTTTAGTATTTTATTCTGGCTAATGCCAGACGATTTTATTCAACACAGGGAGAGGTCCAGGCGTCAAAGTGTTAAAACCTATCTCTTTAACACTTTGAAGCCTGAAGACGAGTCTTTAGTATTTTATTCTGGCTAATGCCAGACGATTTTATTCAACACAGGGAGAGGTCCAGGCCTCAAAGTGTTAAAACCTATCTCTTTAACACTTTGAAGCCTGAAGACGAGTCTTTAGTATTTTATTCTGGCTAATGCCAGACGATTTTATTCAACACAGGGAGAGGTCCAGGCCTCAAAGTATTAAAACCTATCTCTTTAACACTTTGAAGCCTGACGACGAGTCTTTAAGGTTCATCCAGCACAGGGAGAGGTCCAGGTCTCAAAGTGTTAAAACCTATCTCTTTAACACTTTGAAGCCTGACGACGAGTCTTTAGTATTTTATTCTGGCTAACGCCAGACGATTTTATTCAGCACAGGGAGAGGTCCAGGCCTCAAAGTGTAAAAACGTAACCTATCTCTTTAACACTTTGAAGCCTGATGACGAGTCTTTAGTATTTTATTCTGGCTAAGGCCAGATGATTTTATTCAGCACAGGGAGAGGTCCAGGCCTCAAAGTGTAAAAACGTAACCTATCTCTTTAACACTTTGAAGCCTGATGACGAGTCTTTAGTATTTTATTCTGGCTAAGGCCAGATGATTTTATTCAGCACAGGGAGAGGTCCAGGCCTCAAAGTGTTAACAATATCTCAATTATATTTGCTGTACAAAAATACTTCGTTAAGCTTTTGTACACTTATCTCAATAAGACGTTCTTGCATCCTTCGTGTATGCTGTTTTTCTTATCTTATTTCAAGCAAACCCCAACTGTATGTATTTAGGTTGTTATCAGAGAGTAATCTTTACTACTAATGGTAGAAATTCTTAAAATTATGCAAAGCTAAGAGAAGCAAGTACAGCTAAAGCTTTCGTTTACAATCATTTTTAAAATTTGATCAAAATGATCGTATAACATAAACCAAGTTGGTCTTTGGGCTTGGAGTTTGAAATGTTTGCTAGTTCTTGCTGTATACAAGCTGTCGTTAGTACGGAATACTTAACTTGAGCTCAACTTTAAACTATAGAGTGTCAAAGATTGTGAGTTGGATGATCTTGAAGTTCAGTTGATAGAGTGTTGAACTATCAAAGATTGTGAGTTGGATGATCTTGTAGTTCAGTTGATAGAGTGTTGAACTAGAGTATCAAAGATTGTGAGTTGCATGATCTTGTAGTTCAGTTGATAGAGTGTTGGACTAGAGTATCAAAGATTGTGAGTTGGATGATCTTGTAGTTCAGTTGATAGATAGAGTGTTGCACTAGAGTATCAAAGATTGTGAGTTGAATGATCTTGTAGCTCAGTTGATAGAGTGTTGAACTAGAGTATCAAAGATTGTGAGTTGCATGATCTTGTAGCTCAGTTGATAGAGTGTTGAACTAAAGTATCAAAGATTGTGAGTTGACTGATCTTGTAGCTCAGTTGATAGAGTGTTGAACTAGAGTATCAAAGATTGTGAGTTGGATGATCTTGTAGCTCAGTTGATAGAGTGTTGAACTATAGAGTATCAAAGATTGTGAGTTGACTGATCTTGTAGTTCAGTTGATAGAGTGTTGAACTAGAGTATCAAAGATTGTGAGTTGAATGATCTTGTAGCTCAGTTGATAGAGTGTTGAACTAGAGTATCAAAGATTGTGAGTTGAATGATCTTGTAGCTCAGTTGATAGAGTGTTGAAATAGAGTATCAAAGATTGTGAGTTGAATGATCTTGTAGCTCAGTTGATAGAGTGTTGAACTATAGAGTATCAAAGATTGTGAGTTGAATGATCTTGTAGCTCAGTTGATAGAGTGTTGAAATAGAGTATCAAAGATTGTGAGTTGAATGATCTTGTAGCTCAGTTGATAGAGTGTTGAACTAGAGTATCAAAGATTATAAGTTGCATGATCTTGTAGTTCAGTTGATAGAGTGTTGAACTAGAGTATCAAAGATTGTGAGTTGAAGGATCTTGTAGCTCAGTTGATAGAGTGTTGAACTAGAGTATCAAAGATTGTGAGTTGGATGATCTTGTAGCTCAGTTGATAGAGTGTTGAACTAGAGTATCAAAGATTGTGAGTTGAATGATCTTGTAGTTCAGTTGATAGATAGAGTGTTGAACTAGAGTATCAAAGATTGTGAGTTGAATGATCTTGTAGCTCAGTTGATAGAGTGTTGAACTAGAGTATCAAAGATTGTAAGTTGAATAGTTAAAAAAACGTCACGCACTAAAGTTTTCCAGAAATTAACAGTGTGCAAAACTAATAAAACTATATTAGCTGAATAGATCTTAACATTTCTTGTGTAAAACAGTGTTCAATAATTTAGCATATACTATTTACAATAACAACGTTGGTAACAAATTGCAGTGCTTGGCAATGCAACATTAAAAATAGCAGCATATAACAACTACTAAAGTCTAAAAATTATGTTCTTACAAAATCCAATTATTTCTACGAACTAAACAGAACCATGATTGTTTAAAACTGCAGCATTAGTAATGACAGTACTAGGAGTAACAATTCTTTTTCTAGAAAATATACTTTTATTACAAAACATAATCTTTTTGAAAACTAAAAAGAATCTGCGATGTCTCAAAGCATAAACAATAGGATTCAAGGCGCCATTGAAGTACGTTACGTAGTTTGCTACAGCTCCTAGCTTTAGAACAGTACAGTTGACTTCGTCAAAATAAAAAAAAGACAGAGTTTCGTTTACAATCAAAGGTAACCAGGAAAGCATTAACACCACGATGACAATAAAAACAGTTTGAGTAGCTTTCCATTCGAATATCATAAAACGAAGATTGGTAGGACGTTCGGCGTTAAAACGTTGAGAGAGCGCCAAGATTTGCCGCCTATGGTGACAAGCGACGAGGTATAAACGAAGATAAAGGATAACGATAATAATAAGAGGGAGCAGAGTGTGGCAGAGGATAAGAATAACGTAATACGGGTTTGGTAGGAGGAATACCCAATAATCATCACTGACATCTTTAGAAAAAACAAACACTGCTATTAAAGTAACAGCAAGAACAGTGTAGCCCCATAGGATAGCTAAACATATACCAACACGTCTTCTAGTCACCAACGCTGTGTAACGCAGAGGACGTATAATACTGAGGTAACGGTCAATAGTCACAGCAATTAATGTGAGGAAAGGAATTATGAGTAAAGCAACAAAACCAACGTTGTACATCCAGTTGCCAAGTGATCCAAGTTTCCATGTTGGAAAGTAAATCAAATAATCGTAATCCGTGAAGATCACAGTGCCAGTAATAATAAGATCACCAACGGACATATTAAGCAGGAATATATTGGCTGGGGTGCGTAGAGACCTATCCACAACCAACGCGATACAAACTAACGCATTTCCAACCACGGTAAAAATTATTAATAACGTTAAAACGACAAGAAACGTCCAGCGAACAGCGTCAATTTTATAAAACTCTCCATAACAGTCATTATCAATCTGTGAATGAACATCATTTGGATCTAACATAACGAAACGCAACAAGAGCTTTGTACCAAGTTCCAGACAAATGTATTCCCACTGCAAGCGGATAATTCAATTCAGTGACTCCAAAACGCAGCTGCTGGCAGCTTATAAATATTTTGATTGAGATAACCAGCCCGGACGAAATAAGGATTTAATACGTCATAAGAAACTAGTGTCTTCCTAATTTTGTCATTGACAAACCGAGGTCTAAATGTCAGTAATAGCGCTCATGATAAGATAAGTATATCATTCAATATATATACGTGGTTAAATCAATCACAACCGCCCTCTTCTCAAGACACTCGTTGCCTAAGCAGTCCGGAAATACATCTCTCTCTAGCTAGCCCTACGATTGGCTGCTATAATACATCACACGATTCTTCATTAAAAAGCGAGTCTTTTAAAGTTCATCAGACAAGTAAATAAAGTTAATATTATATATTATTCATTTGGCTCTGTATATTGACTAACCTGTTACTAGGCGAAACACAGCATGCCTTCTATATAGAACACCTTTTCTAAAAATAATGCTATTACCGTTAATAAACATTAGTTTATTAAAAAGACAAACCGCAATACGCCGAAAGATTCGGAATATCTTATCTTTTCCCCATCAAATATTGTTATTCAGAATAATAATTAATAATAAATGGTTTAATTGTTCAAATGTGCTTAGTCATACAGACGTAACAGGAAAATAAAAATGGAAGTCTTGTGCAAGACTTTTGAACTTTAAAAAACAGAAAACTACAAAAACAGACAACTCCACAGGCTTTCACAAGCTTTCAGAGATAATTGGTATTGAGCCATATTTCACTAGTTTATCTCATAGATCACGTGATTGTGTAAGTATATACGAGTGTGCATTAGTTTGTTTTGCACTTAGAAGCAGTTTGGCCATTTTAGGCAGTAATTATCAAGAATATATAGCGCATTATATTGGTCGTGAAATATGAGGAATCTCATTAGTTGATAATATGTTTATTCCTGTACGTTAAATGTTGTTGTTATTGTTATAATAAAATTAAATAATATAAAACAGCTCCTTTATTGTTTTACTCTGTCTAACACCAGATGATTTTACTTATCAAAGAGAGAACCCTCAGACATCCTAGCCAGCAATGAATTAACAAGTGATTATTCCTGCTTGAGCTGGATAAAAACAGCTCCTGTTTTAATGTGTCTATATATACGCTCGTCCAAGGAAGAATCATCAACCAGCCCAGGCAGCAATGGATTTTAACAAGCCAATCAGGCATTCCTGCATGGCCATATACAGCTAAATCAATTAAGGTTGTCCTGCCCAAAGCCAAAAGGCTAAAGCCAAAAGGTCAAAGCCAAGCGCGAAAATGCTCGTTAATAATCCCCAGAGAGGCAAGTTTGGTTTATTTGTATGATTTTGGCTTATAAATATAGTAAATGTGTGCTTCGCTATTTAAATAGTAATTCACATCGTACTTTTCGCGCTTGGCTTTGACCTTTTGGCTTTAGCCTTTTGGTTTTGGCCAGGACAACCTTAATTGATTTAGCTGTATACAAAGAGGCTAAAAACACACTCTTTAATATTGTCCATTGTACTGGCACCAGACAATTTTACTAGCCAAAACAAGAGCCCTCATCCAGCCTAGGTACGCATTAATGACTAAATATTTTAATCTTTACGTCATAACGGCGCGATTAAGTTCGTCTGTGGAATATAGTTTTCAAGGAATTGCAAGGAGACGTGGAATTCATTAGCTAGATTGTACATTTTAAACTATAAATGTACAAACTATATCTATCCGATGTACTTTGTCAACAGTCGCACTCACAAGGAAAACTTTATATACTTCATGTAGCCTGCGTATAGTTTAATCTTTCAGACTGAGTTTTGTAATTAAAGTTTCGTTGGTTCATCTCAGACTATAGAAACGAAGTGAAATAAAAGTAGCGTGTTGCGTAGGCAGTGTTGAAACAACAATCGAAATATAGTAAGGTTAGATATACTGGTCTAACGTTTCGAGCGAAGGCCCTCCGTCACGTTTCTCTCTGATGAAGGGCCTTCGCTCGAAACGTTAGACTCCTACGTTCTCTGTTTCGGTACAGTATATCTAATATTTCGATTATAGACACAAAGAATCGTTTGTAATTTCTCGCCATCCAAAAGCAGACATAGTTATTTTATATTGTATTTACGTTTGTAATCAAAGCTCTATACGTAAGTGGGCTTTAAAATTGTCTTTAAAAAGCACAGAAGCCACTAAAGACAACGGACACTGATGAATATATTCTTTAAATATATCTAAACGGATATAAACTTCGAAACAACTAAACATTAGGTTAGTTTCAAAAGATAGCAAGATAAAACACGTACAGTATATTCTTTGTGTAAAATATCGCTTTTTTCTAAACATAATTATGACATTAAAAAAATTAATGAGTACACGCATAGTTTAAAAGAAACTTAATTAAATTTTTAACGAGATCATTTATTTAGCTTTCTCGAAGAAAAACAACTTAGTAAATTAGTAATCGTGAAAATAAACTGAAATTTAAAAGGAACTGTAGAATCCAACGTACAAAACAGAGCAGAAGAAAGAAGGTTTTTATCAGAGGAAATAGACGAATGTCAATTATTCTTAACAAATGACCGAGAACGCAATATTCAACAGGATGGAATACAAAGACATGGGCAATTTTAGCAGCAATTTTGGCAGAGAGCCAGCTATTGTAGGCGATAGTCCTGTCGGTGATATGCAGTCAATCCAAATATGGTAGAACATATTGCACAATAGCTACAATGTAAGGAAGTGTTTTGTTTTGTGTTTAAAGATATACTGAGTATATTGCTATTGTGTGTAAAGTCGGATGGAAAATAATTCTTCTTCTAACAACTCCTGGCAATATCTATCATCTGACATCATCCGATTAGGGAGTGATTTGAATTACAGGAAAGAAGCAAAATTCACTTTTTTTGAAAGATATTAAAGTTAATTTATCTTCAGCTTAAAACTCGTAAATCTACATTCTAGAGCTGTTTTTACAAACATATTCTACTCTCCTAGAGTTAGTTTGACTTGATTGCGAGTTAAAAAGACCCCAAAATTCATTCCACAATAATTGCCATGTCACATAAGTATTTCCCGAGGAGAAGCTATATCCTGCATTCATTATCCGAGTAATTATTAAAAACTACAGTTTAGTTTAAAAAAAGCAGAGTGTTGTGTAGGCAGTGTTTTAGATAGAGTAAAGTGAAAAGATGGTAAACTGTTGAGAATAGTTTTGATAACGAAATACTGACGTTTCGAGCGAAGCCTTTCATCAGAGTAAAAAGTAGAGTGTTGTGTAGGCAGTGTTTTAGATAGAGCAAAGTGAAAAGGTGGTAAACTGTTGAGAATAGTTTTGATAACGAAATACTGACGTTTCGAGCGAAGCCTTTCATCAGAGTAAATCATGGAGTAATATAAAAGTAGAGTGCTGCGTAGGCAGTGTTTTGGATAGAGCAAAATGAAAAGGTGGTAAACTGGTGGTAATACTGGCATTTCCAGCGGAACCTTTTACATTTTACTCTGACGAAAGGCTCCACTTGAAACGTCAGTATTTCGTTATTAAAACTACTCTTGGCAGTTTACCATCATTTCACAGTTTAGTTTAGTCCAATTTCACAACTAATTATTCCTTTCCTGTATGTATGAGAATTATTTTACTCTTAGAATAGTTTTCGTTTAATGTTTACACCTTAAAAGGAGTTGTTATTCGGAGTCAAACTATGAAATACTTCCTTTGCAATCAGCTCATGGTGAAAGACCTTGTCTAAAGTCAAGTACAGACACTTTGACAGTTGATTTAAAAGGTTTCTTTTAAACACCAAGTCAAGGTGCGTCCCGTCATCGAGATTTTAGAAATCAAAACATTGGTATTTGGACAAAAATCAATTTCAGTTGCCAAGATATTATTAATAAAAGAATAATATCCTTTGTTACTACTGTATATATATTTTTAAAAATGTAGAGTGCTGCGTAGGCAGTGTTTTAGATAGAGTAAAGTAAAAAAGTGAAGGACTCTGCTTGAAACGTCCGTATTCCGTTATCAAAACTATTCTCAGCAGTTTACCATCTTTTCACTTTGCTCTATCTAAAACACTGCCTACACAGCACTCTACTTTTTACTCTGATGAAGAGCTCTGCTTGAAACGTCAGTATTTCGTTATCAAAACTATTCTCAGCAGTTTACCATCTTTTCACTTTGCTCTATCTAAAACACTGCCTACACAGCACTCTACTTTTTACTCTGATGAAGAGCTCTGCTTGAAACGTCAGTATTTCGTTATCAAAACTATTCTCAGCAGTTTACCATCTTTTCACTTTGTTCTATCTAAAACACTGCCTACACAACACTCTACATTTTTACTCTGATGAAGGACTCTGCTTGAAACGTCAGTATTTCGTTATTAAAACTATTCTCAGCAGTTTACCATCTTTTCACTTTGCTCTATCTAAAACACTGCCTACACAGCACTCTACTTTTTACTCTGATGAAGGACTCTGCTTGAAACGTCAGTATTTCGTTATTAAAACTATTCTCAGCAGTTTACCATCTTTTCACTTTACTCTATCTAAAACACTGCCTACACAACACTCTACATTTTTACTCTGATGAAGGGCTCTGCTAGAAACGTCAGTATTTCGTTATTAAAACTATTCTCAGTAGTTTACCATCTTTTCACTTTGCTCTATCTAAAACACTGCCTACACAACACTCTACTTTTTACTCTGATGAAGGGCTCTGCTTGAAACGTCAGTATTTCGTTATCAAAACTATTCTCAGCAGTTTACCACCTTTTCACTTCGCTCTATTACGTGTACTTGTAAAGTCCAAGAAAAAACGTAACAGTTATGACATAATGACATTACAGTTTCCAAAAACTAAACACAAGTAAGTTGCAAATCCAACATTAGTAAGTTGCTACCCAAAATCAAAAGTTAGAAAATATTCCATAATAATATTCATATAATGTATTTTAACAATTTTGTAAATAATTTTAGTACAAATAATGTATTAATAAATGTAATATTGGTATTTCATTTTTATTCAGTCTTCAATATATAATAATATAATATGTATGCACAGTTGTACACAAGCTTAAATTAATCTGTAGTATATCAATAAAATATTTTCTTTATAATCAAGAGTCTTTATACTTGATTTGTAAATAAATGACTCTTATATGTTATCTTAAAATGCTAAAATCACTTGTGGGGTTTTAATGTATTTAAATGGAGCAGAAAAAATCAGTTAATACGTTATTTTGCCGTTTTTGATTTAGTCAAACAGTTCCTGACATATTGGCTTCTGAACATGCCAATTCTCAAAAATTTCAGTCGTTCATTTTAACACCTTGGGGACCTGGGACTCAGGAACGAGTCAATCCAAAACAACTACATTTCAGCTTATTGATTCATAAAAACACACATATTTGACTGAAAAATCGAAATGTCGAGCTCACACCTGTTTTCCAGTACACACGAGAGTTCCCACTAAGACGACGGTCGGCTTAGGTTCCTGAGTCCCAGGCCCCCGTGCTTAAAAATAAACAATGGAAATTTTTGGCAAAAAGCCGAAATTGGCATATTTAAAGGCTTATACCTCAGAAACTATTAAAGTAAATCAAAAATGGCAAAATAACTTATTAACTAACTTTTTTTGCTCTATTCAAATACGTTAAAACCCCACAAGTGACATAAGCACTTTAAACTCTTTCACTTACATTTAGACCCATTTACACAGGTGATTTTTATTGCGATTTTTCTCATCCTGACACATGTGATTGAATGAATGACTCACCAAAGTATTGAACCTCATATAGCTCTGAACAAATGTTCAATACCTTCATAAGTCAATCCATTCAATCACATGAGTCAGGAGGAGAAAAATTGCAACAAAAACGCCTGACGTGTAAATGAGCCTTCACACTTCCAAAATATCACCCCGGTTCACACCCCAAATATACAATTTTTAAATAAACAATCAAAAAATGTCTGTGAATAATGATGATTTCTATAACTTTTGTATTACTCAATTTTTTTATTCCAAAATGGTAAACTAATTGGCCATTCGTATTCATTCGGAACTTTCCCCATAAATTTGCAATTATTTTCAAAAAACCAGAAGAGTGGAAACCAAATTCTTGATCTGAGTTGAGTGCCTTGGGAGAGTGATTGGCTGCTAGCTAATGCATGGTAATAAAGGAAGATACGAGATGAGATATAGAAGGCAATGAAAACATCGATGGAATAATGTTCATGAGCTGCTAAGATGAAAAAGATTCCAAAGATATTCAGGAGCCAGCAGATTGTATGAAGGAAGTGCCAACGTCTTGGCGAGTCTGGAAGGGAGAGCATTTATATGAGAAATATAGAAAGAAAAAAACATAATTATTATAAGCTTAAAAATGTTTCTCATGGTTAACTGATAACTGTTCTGATTATAAAGTCTGAAAATGTTAAAAATCATGGAGCACCAAAATTAATTTTATGTTTATAAATATATCTACCATGCCAAGCATCAAATTTAATTTCATGAAGTTTATAATTAGGTTTTTCTTAAGGCATCTGACCATGTGAAATACATGTATAATAGTGGAACCTTGTGTACTTTAGTTAATTAGTTCTATTAACCAGGCTCAGTTAAGAAAAAAAAGGAAAAGTGTACTTACATTCTGAGATGAAAAAGTTGAGCAGTGTGACAGCACAGGTGTGGCCACTATACATATAATCACCACAAGAACGTACTCCATTCAATGCCATACCACCACCATAAAATATTGTAAATGCTCGCTTGAATCTTGTCCACCAATCTCCATAGATCTACGTAATAAAATAAAATTACAAAATATTAATAAAAATTTAATTATTTGATTTAATTATCTTGTTGTCCTCTCTAATAAGCCCTCTCTCTAATGAGCCCCTCTCTCTAATAACCCCCTCTCTAATAAGCCCCACCTTCTATTCACCCCCCCCCCTAATAAGCCCCACCCTCTATTGACCCCTCTCTCTAATAAGCCCCTCTCTCTAATAAGCCACTCTCTAATAACCCCCTCTCTCTAATAAGCCCCACCCTCTAATAAATCCCACCCTCTATTGACCCCTCTCTCTAATAAGCCCCTCTCTCTAATAACCCCCTCTCTAATAAGCCTCACCTTCTATTCACCCCCCCTCTAATAAGCCCCACCCTCTATTGACCCCTCTCTCTAATAAGCCCCTCTCTCTAATAAACCACTCTCTAATAACCCCTTCTCTCTAATGAGCCCCTCTCTCTAATAAGCCACTCTCTAATAACCCCTTCTCTCTAATGAGCCCCTCTCTCTAATAAGCCACTCTCTAATAAGCCCCTCTCTCTAATGAGCCCCTCTCTCTAATAAGACCCACCCTCTATTGACCCCTCTCTCTAATAAGCCTCACCCTCTAAAAGGCCCCTCTCTCTAATGAGCCCATCTCTCTAATAAGCCACTCTCTAATAAGCCCCTCTCTCTAATGAGCCCCTCTCTCTAATAAGTCCCACCCTCTATTGACCCCTCTCTCTAATAAGCCTCACCCTCTAAAAGGCCCCTCTCTCTAATAAGCCCCACTGCCTTTTTTTTTGGTAAAATTAATACAGTACGTTTACTTTGTACCTTTCCTGAACATTCTAAATGTACTCCTGGAACACTCAATGATGTCACAAACATTGTCACACACCTCAGCAGAAATACAGTACCCACAATTGCACAAATACGACGAATCAAAATAAGACGATGCCTGTGCATAATGATCAGCAAGACAAGAATAAATCCCATAATCGACGCCGACAGTTCACAGATATAAAATGCCCAAGGGATTAACGGCATGTTGTCGAGGAATATATCAGGGAGGGGTGGGTAGCGATTCATGTCGGGAACTCGATCATGGACCACGGTCATTGTTAATGACGTAATAATCAACACCAGAAAACAATACATCACCGAGACAAACATTCGCCACTTGTCGCCAACTTCCGACAGTCGTACGACGATTTCCGGGTCGGTGTCAGACTCAGAACAATCCGTATATAATATCTTTCCATCAGAAATATCAGCAGAATACTTTAATTCATCGGGAGTAACATTTCGAGAAGAATTCAATGATCTTCCAGTGTTTCTCCACGTTTTTCGTAGTTCAATTATGGCAACCCAAAGCCGTTTGACATCGCCTAAAACTTTGATCTGCATTGGCGGTTCCTTCAGGTCTTTTTCCGTCATATTTAGCAGACATAATCCGTCAACCTTATGCTCTTCACAAAACAAGTTAACATAAGATTCAAACTCATTTTCTTTCAGCCATTGTTCAACATCTTTCACATCCCAAGACGCTAACTCCGCGTCCGTCGCCATTTTTGATGCACTGCTGCGAAGAACCGCTGGACAAAAATAACGTCTTGACTTCGTAAATTCACAAAATCAAAACCGCCTTTTATATCGCAATCAAATTGTTTAGCTTTTTTAAATAGTTTAAATATATCTTCACAAATTTTCCTGCCCTAGACTATTAAACAGACTCTTGAGAATATTTTTCATTTAAAACTACTACCAGAATAATGTTTTATTTAGACGTAGTTATTATAAGAAAACTGTTCATGTCTCTAATCGGTATTTTTAGTCGTCGAAAAAGCGACGATTTAGCGTAGAGGACAAAAAACTCGAGTTGTCTTGGTAACGTGTTCAAGCTTCGTCGTCAATATTTTTGTGATCAGCTAAATGGAATCGAGAGTATAAATTGAACAGTTTTTAGTCAAGATAAAGCAGAAATCATGTACGATCGAGCATCAAGAAACCTTAGTCAACCTGGTAATACTACAATAGAGACTGTTGGGCCGGGCAGTTATGAATTACCAAACTTTCTTCGCGGTAGAACAAGAGGTATGTCCAATGTTATTATGTAAATAATTGCTCTTTAAGAGCCGAATTATCAAGATCGTTTAGTTAAGGGCATTTTATGACGAGAAAAAGTTTATATAATTTATATTATATCGTAATTATATATTATTTGTGATAAATACTGAATACTTTAGACCTTTTTAAACCTCTAGAGCGTGGTGGTTGGGGGGTGGTGATGGCATCCGCCATGTTGTGTCACAGTGAGTCGAGTGTACATGTATTGCAAGCTTACATTCACAAGCCAGTGGAGTACTTGTAATTGATTATTTATATCTTGTTTAGTTGGTTATGCTCCATTTGGTTCAATGACTGGTCGGGAAACATTCTTTGATGTCAGTGATCAAACAATGGCTGCTCCGGGTCCAGGCCAGTATGATCCATTGTTGAAGAATTTAGACAGAGTGAAAGGAGGACAGTCTTTGGCAAATAAGGTGAGAACTGGAGGTGTTGTGCCAGGGCATATCCTGGTGGGGGAGCTAGCTAAAGTACCCCATGTATCAATGTATATATGGTAGCAGGACATGTCACTAGTGATTTAGGGGTATACAGTAGATCGTTTTCACTCGGTGGCCCCATTGGGGTGATGAAACAATACAAAATATTTGAATAAGAATAGAGCTAAATTCCCATAGGATAAAATGGTACACCAATATAGCCACCATTTCATTATATTGGTACATCAATGTGGCCATCGTGACTTCAGATGAAAACAATCTATACTATATACATCAACATTCTATGATTTGGACGGAGTCTTTTACAACATCCCTATCTTGACTTTCAGTGATACCCCTCCCAGGGTCATGTACCCCTCCCAGAGTCACACCGCTCCCAGGGTCATGTACCCCTCCCAGAGTCACACCCCTCCCAGGGTCATGTACCCCACCCAGAGTCACACCCCTCCCAGGGTCATGTACCCCTCCCAGAGTCACACCCCTCCCAGGGTCATGTACCCCTCCCAGGGTCATGTACCCCTCCCAGTCACACCCCTCCCAGGGTCATGTACCCCTCACAGAGTCACACCCCTCCCAGGGTCATGTACCCCTCCCAGAGTCACACCCCTCCCAGGGTCATGTATGCCTCCCAGAGTCACACCCCTCCCAGGGCCATAGGACCACTTCATATCTCTCCTAATGAGCCCCCCCCCCCCCTCCTCCACCTTAATTCCTTCACATCAATTGTTTAGTTTATGATCATATTCATCCTACCTTTAAGTCCAAACGCTTTAATACTTCATGTGAAGAAATTCCTGGCCCAGGAAGGTACAATATATCAAAAAATTCAGACTGGATAAAAGAGCAACCACAAAAACCCATCACTCAGGAAGAGGTAAGCTACATGGTGGCAGATATTGATTTTGAATGACTGTAAAACTGACATTTTAATACTAAGCTGTACATTTCTCTGTCAGCGTTCAGTAGGTAAGCATATTGTCTTTCTACATAAAGTGGACCCACCCTCGATCCCTTCTCCTGGCAAGTCATATGGCTATGAAGAAGCGAATGATGGATCATTGAAGCCACAGAAAATGCCAGATCAGGATTTTAGTATGGGACCAGCTTACTATAACGTTGATCATGTAAGTCAGTTGCTTGGAAAGGACATAATTTTGATTCCATAAAATATTGGAGAAAAGTATTTTTCACACAATATCTTTCTCTTCTGTCCTAGAGAGATACACAAACAACAAGAAACTACAAAGGAAATTTCTTTGGAAAAAAAGATTCCAAAAGACATAATTTTCGTGGTAAAAATCCTAAAGTTGTTTTGTTTTCTATTAACATCTCACTAACCTTTTGGTTGATTGGTTGGTTAGTTGGTTGATTGCTTGGTTAGATGGTTGGTTGGTTAGATGGTTGATTGCTTGGTTGGTTGATTGGTTAGATGGTTGGTTGGTTGGTTGGTTAGATGGTTGGTTGGTCAGATGGTTGGTTGGTTAGATGGTTGATTGCTTGGTTAGATGGTTGATTGCTTGGTTGGTTGGTTGCTTGGTTAGATGGTTGCTTGGTTAGATGGTTGGTTGGTATATGGTTGGTTGGTTGGATAGATGGTTGGTTGGTTGGTTGGTTGATCTTGCTTGGTTGATGGATGGAGGGTTGGTTGGTTGTTTAGTTGGTTCAATGGTTGGTCGATTGGTTGGTTCATTGCTTGCTTGGTTGTTTGATAACTATTTTTTTTGAAATATTCTCCTACAGGAAAGAGCCATGGACCTGGTCCAGGCGCTTATGATCCATTTGAGCCTCAAGATGTCAAGGCTCCAATAGACTTTGTAAGCATCATAAACATTACTCATATTAATTTATACTACATACCAACTTATATTATTGGTGTGTGTATTTTTTAACCATATATTTCAAACTATTTTGATTCACAGATTTTAGAAGAAAACAATAAGAGATTTTTTGAAGCCAAGGTAAATTAAAGAGTAAACTAAAGTTATAAGATTTATTAAGCATGATTTTAAAAATTATTTTAACCATCACAGCTTGCTGTCAACCAGTCACACATACTGACAATGGTCATTAACTCACGCAGTGATGATTGTACTTCATAATTATGAAATTGTTTTCAGATCCCAAGATATCATGAACTGGTTGCAAAAGAGCAAGAAAAAAAGGCAAGACAAACTGTTCTCTGTATATTGTATTCCTTATAATATTAAATCACACTATTCACCCATTTTACAGGGCTTGAAATTTGTGGTATCCCGGATATCCACGGGTTACTAGAAGTCTTAACTTCAGTATCCAACGGGATACAATAAAAATTTCGATAGCGCACAGCCACAGAATCTGAAGTAAGGTCTTACAATCGGTAACGTAACATCTTATTATGTAGCGTAAAGAATGTAACGTAATGTCTTAGAATGTAGCGTAACGTCTTATATAGAGCGTGACGTCTTAGAATGTAACGTAACGTCTTATAATGTAGCGTAACTGCAGCCACTGTCACAAACTGTTATAGTTAGTTTTAGATATTGCAAGCTGAGATGTTTAGTATTCAAAAGTGGGATACTAGATTTCAAGGAGGGATACCAAATTCAGAAACCTGGTATCCACTTGGATACTGCTGAAAATTGAAAATTTCAAGCCCTGTTTTATCAAATACCAGCACAACTATAATAAAATGAAATATAGTAAGGTTAGATATACTGCCGAAACAGAGAACGTAGGAGTCTAACGTTTCGAGCGAAGGCCCTTCGTCACGTTTCTCTCTGACGAAGGGCCTTTGCTTGAAACGTTAGACTCCTACGTTCTCTGTTTCGGCAGTATATCTAACCTTACTATATTTCGATTGTTGTTTCTACACTGCCTACGCAGCACGCTACTTTTATTTCAATATAATAAAATGAGTTGAGAACAGCTTGACTGTCAATGAAAATCAATGAATGTAACCTCAATAATTAGAATGACTCAAGTAACATGTATTCTAAATTACTGCTTGTTCTAGGCTGTTCCAGCACCAGGTCATTATGAAATAAAAAGTCAATTTCAACACAAGAATGCAGTACCAGAAAATGACCACACAGCTCTTGTTGCTCCTTTTGGCTCCCAAGCGAGGGTAAGTATTCTATGAATGCAGGTTGCAGACAGTGTTGGTATTTTGCAACTTATTAACCTATTTCTGCCTCAGCTGGCCAATTTTTTTTACTAACACTAGATAACGTTATCTCCCCCTAGAGATTTGATGGTAGTTCGAATAGCTTCCCTGCTCCTGGTACTTACGATGATCCAAGGACTGCTTTTGAAACACTCAGAAGGTTAGACAACCATACATTTGTTTGACATGTTGTCGTTAATGATGCAATCCAATTTTTTTGTCCATTGTTTATCAGGATAAAGGGAATAAAAGGGAGTCCATTTGGACAAACCTCAATTCGCTTTTATGGCAATCAACGCAATAAAAGTTTACCAGGTAACTATGAGTACCATTAATTTAATCTAAGACCAGTATTAATTACAAGCCCAGGATTATGGCCAGGTTAAAGCTAGCTGCAAAAAACAGGGTTCTTTGGGCTTGCCCCTCCCCCAGGTTAGGCTGGGCATCCAAAACGCATATCAGCCAGAATAAAATGAATTAAAATTGCATAATTTCCAAACAGGTCCTGGATCATATGATGTTCCTGACGAAATCTCTACAATGATCCGAAAGAATATGTAAGTAAATTCCTTGGAAAATAGTCTGGTGTTAGACAAAGTAAAATAGTCTGGTGGTAGACAGAGTAAAATAGTCTGGTGTTAGACAAAGTAAAATAGTCTGGTGTTAGACAGAGTAAAATAGTCTGGTGTTAGCTAGAGTAAAATAGTCTGGTGTTAGACAAAGTGAGATAGTCTGGTGTTAGACAAAGTGAAATAGTCTGGTGTTAGACAGAGTAAAATAGTCTGGTGTTAGACAAAGTGAAATAGTCTGGTGTTAGACAAAGTGAAATAGTCTGGTGTTAGCCATAGTAAAATAGTCTGGAGTTAGACAGAGTAAAATAGTCTGGTGTTAGACAGAGTAAAATAGTCTGGTGTTAGACACAGTAAAATAGTCTGGTGTTAGACAAAGAGAAATAGTCTGGTGTTAGACAGAGTGAAATAGTCTGGTGTTAGACAGTAAAATAGTCTGGCGTTAGACAGGGTAAAATAGTCTGGCGTTAGACAGAGTAAAATAGTCTGGCGTTAGACAGAGTAAAATAGTCTGGCGTTAGACAGGGTAAAATAGACTGGTGTTGGACAGAGTAAAATAGTCTGGTGTTAGACAGAGTAAAATAGTCTGGTGTTAGACAGTAAAATAGACTGGTGTTGGACAGAGTAAAATAGTCTGGTGTTAGACAGAGTAAAATAGTCTGGTGTTAGACAGAGTAAAACAATAAAGGGATCGAATGCTTCATTTCATTATTAGCATGGCAGGCAGCAAGAAGAAAGCAGCATTTGGTTCATTTGTCATCTTTGACAAGAAATCAAGAGCACCTCTACCCAGGTCCTGCACACTACACGAACATGGAGCCCCCACCTAGGCAGGATGTACAACTATCTTCAACATTTGCGTCTGTTACAGAACGAGTTCACTCACCACCACCCATTGTCAAAGTAAGATGCCATTCTTTCACACTAAATATGTTATGATTAACTAACAAAATATCAATACTAGTGCCTTTTAAAAATATTTTTTTAAAATTAATATAAAATAAATAAATAAATTAATATTATATTTTAAATAAATAAATATTTCTTTACAATTTCTTTTAGGAGATACCACCACCAGGGTCATACGAAGTACGAAAATCTTATGACACCACACAAGGCAAGATATTTGTTTATTTTATCACTATTGTTCTTTGGATCAATTTTTGATTTTTTATATATTTTTGAAAATATAGGTCGAGTACTTTATTCATATTCTCAGAAGAAGAACAGAAACTCGAAAAAAAGAGGAGCATTTCTTTCGTCTTCGTCTCGTTTTAAAGACAATATTGATGGATCTAAGCGAGGAACAACGCCAGGTAATAATTATTAAAAATATTTTCGAAGTCTCTTGTCAAAAAAGTCAAGACGTTAATACAGTTGTTAAAATGAGTAAGGTTAACAAAGTGTTAATTGGACTGTCCTACTCTTATTTGACAATGATCTTTCAATGTGTTTTGTTAATCGTACAGGACCAGGTCAATATGAGATCTTAGCCAAGCACTCAACACAAGGGGGTTTAATGGTAACTAAAGACACCAGATTTAAACCACAGAAAAGTGAAGTCCCTGGACCAGGAAATTACGAGGTGAGATAAAAAAAACCTTTGTTTCACTTTACTTTGATGAAGAACTTTGACCTAAAACATCAGTATTTCGTTCTCTAAAATCTCAGCAGTTCACCATCTTTAAGATTTTCTATACATCGTAACACACTGCCTACACAACACTCTACTTTTATATTACTCCATGATTTACTCTGATGAAGAACTTGGACTTAAAACGTCAGTATTTCGTTTTCTAAAATCTCAGCAGTTTACCATCTTTTCACTTTGCTCTATCCAAAACACTGCCTACTTTTAAACTTTAATTTCATCTCTTCAGCTTCTACGTGACTATCTTTCGCTATGTAAACTTTTTTTGTCTGAGTAAAATAAAAAGCAAACTTCACTATCTGCAGTTTAGGAATTAAAAAACTGTTCCACGTTCAAAGCTTGCTAAAACATTGCTCCGATTATTAATATTCCCTCTTTTTTCCCTCTTTTTAGCTAAGTCCTCAGTTTGCGCATTCTGTTCTAAGAGGGACGTTCAACGCAACGCTCAATAATCCAATGACGAAGACAACTTGCGAAGATACAACTAAAAAACTATCACCGTCGAAACAAGAAATAACTTTAACTTCAAAATAAAATAAAGATTCGCAAAAATATATTTTTTCAAAGTATAGTTTGAAAGTATAATTTGTGTTTTAATCCTTTAAAGGCCTGGACAAACGCTTTCAACATCATTCAACATTGTTGAACGATGTTGAATAATGTTGAAAGTACGAATGGCCAAATGAATTCAACATCGTTCAACATTCATGAATGACAATTAATTGAACGCGGGCTACCACAAAAGCTGGAATCGACAATATCCCGCATGGCGCATGTCTCTGTTCAACAAAGTTGAATGAAATGTGGCCAAATGCGTTCAACACCTTTCAACATTTTGAGAACAATAGAAATGTTGAACGCGTGTTGAACGAAAATTTGAACATGTTCAAATTTCGTTCAACACCATTCAACAACGTTCAACAACGTTCAACACCATTCAACAGGGGTGGCCAAACGCTTTCAACATGTTGAATTCAACAATGTTGAACGATGTTGAATGAAATGTTGAAAGCGTTTGGCCAGGCCTTAAGATTTAAAACACGAGGCGATAACCGAGTGTTTTAGATCTGATAAAACACGTACTGCGAATGTTTTAAATAGTTTCAAAAACGACTCGTTTGGTAAGTTCATTGGCGTAGTAAGTTTGAAAAATAACGTTGTCTAAGCCGCGAAAATCAAAGCTAAAGTTTATGTAAATCAGGATTTCGTATCAGATATAAAACCACGGACATGGTACAGATTTCCTTTGTGTTTTCCTCATGAATTATTCATGAGTTCTGAAGTGTTATATATCATAATTATTGGGCAAAAGCTATCCTACGCTGTGCGAGTGAAAACGCTGTGCATTTTTCATTTAATAAATGGACAAGACATATTTTTACTTCTGACATGACATAAAATCACAATAAAATTACTTGATATAGATTTCAATGTTTTCCTAACGAGATTCCCATGAGGGACTTACTCTAACAGTAACATAGACAAAAATTAATCTTTTAGTTGAATACTTCACCCCGAGCCTGAACCATAATTCATTTGGTAATCTCTCACCCTCCGGGGCCTGGGTACCAACAGTGTTACAGTGTTACCTTGTTCATCCATATTGACCTCGTTCTAAAATAATCTTGTGTTGTTGTCTTCTTAACGGAATTGGATCATACTTATCCGAAGACCAATGCTGTCTTTCCCAATCTCGGCGACCTAAAATAAGAATAGAAATGGCAAAAAAGCTGTTAACAAACGGAAGTAATTTTAAAGTAATAAATGATGAGCCACAGTAAAGAAAATAAAATTTAAGGTGGTGTGGGGTAGTAGTGGTGGTGTGCGGTAGTAGTGGTGGTGTGAGGTAGTGGTGGTAGTAGTGGTGGTGGTGGTGGTAGTGGTGGTGGTAGTGGTGGTTGTAGTGGTGGTGGTGATGATGGTAGTAGTGGTGGTTGTAGTGGTGGTAGTAGTGATGGTGGTGGTGTGGTGGTGGTGGTGATGGTAGTAGTGGTGGTAGTAGCGGCGGTGGTGGTGGTAGTAGTATGATGATGGTGGTGGTAGTAGTGTGGTGGTACTAGCAGCGTGGTGATGATGGTGATGGTGGTGATGGTAGTAGTAGTAGTGGTAGTGTGGTGAAGATGGTGGTGGTGATAGTGGTGGTAGAGGTGGTGGTTGAAAAATAGTCTTAATTTACCTTGCAAACTTTACACAATGATCCTTTGTATTCTGGGAAATATGAAGCTTGACAAAGTGAACATTTCTCCTGAGGTTTGCCCCTAGAAATCAAAAGAATCAACGTATGATGACATCGTAGATATAAGGTGTTAGTTTATGGTTTAGAGTATAGTTGGTGGCCAAGTTTGGACTGGCTATTGTACCACTTTGCCTTGGAACAATGACATCGTAGATATTAGGTGTTAGTTTATGGTTTAGAGTAAAGTTGCTGGCCAAGTTTGGACTGGCTATTGTACCACTTTGCCTTGGAATAATGGGCAGCTATTGCTCTAGAATATTCAGGCCTTGTTCTTGGCTACTGTTGGTGGCTGCATTTCCATAACAGTCTGGGAGAATGGTGAGATGTTTAGCTGTGTAGTCCCATACCTGTAAAGTGGTTTATAGCTAGCTCCACATATTGTGAATGGATTTTGAGGATCATACTGGAGTTCATGGGTATCAGTAGGATTCTTATCACAAGCCTGAAGAATCTTGCGAGTCTGAAATGAAAGAAAACGTCTTTTTTTCCACATCTAATAATTTATCATACATGTCTGAGTCTGTCTGATTCTGTCTGTCTGAGTCAGTCAGTCAGTCAGTCAGTCAGTCAGTCAGTCAGTCAGTCAGTCAGTCAGTCAGTCAGTCAGTCAGTCAGTCAGTCAGTCAGTCAGTCAGTCAGTCAGTCAGTCAGTCAGTCAGTCAGTCAGTCAGTCAGTCAGTCAGTCAGTCAGTCAGTCAGTCAGTCAGTCAGTCAGTCAGTCAGTCAGTCAGTCAGTCAGTCAGTCAGTCAGTCAGTCAGTCAGTCAGTCAGTCAGTCAGTCAGTCAGTCAGTCAGTCAGTCAGTCAGTCAGTCAGTCAGTCAGTCAGTCAGTCAGTCAGTCAGTCAGTCAGTCAGGTCAGTCTCAGTCAGTCAGTCAGTCAGTCAGTCAGTCAGGTCAGTCAGTCAGTCAGTCAGTCAGTCAGTCAGTCAGTCAGTCAGTCAGTCAGTCAGTCAGTCAGTCAGTCATCAGTCAGTCTGTCTGTCTGTCTGTCTGTCTGTCTGTCTGTCTGTCTGTCTGTCTGTCTGTCTGTCTGTCTGTCTGTCTGTCTGTCTGTCTGTCTGTCTGTCTGTCTGTCTGTCTGTCTGTCTGTCTGTCTGTCTGTCTGTCTGTCTGTCTGTCTGTCTGTCTGTCTGTCTGTCTGTCTGTCTGTCTGTCTGTCTGTCTGTCTGTCTGTCTGTCTGTCTGTCTGTCTGTCTGTCTGTCTGTCTGTCTGTCTGTCTGTCTGTCTGTCTGTCTGTCTGTCTGTCTGTCTGTCTGTCTGTCTGTCTGTCTGTCTGTCTGTCTGTCTGTCTGTCTGTCTGTGTCTGTCTGTCTGTCTGTCTGTCTGTCTGTCTGTCTGTCTGTCTGTCTGTCTGTCTGTCTGTCTGTCTGTCTGTCTGTCTGTCTGTCTGTCTGTCTGTCTGTCTGTCTGTCTGTCTGTCTGTCTGTCTGTCTGTCTGTCTGTCTGTCTGTCTGTCTGTCTGTCTGTCTGTCTGTCTGTCTGTCTGTCTGTCTGTCTGTCTGTCTGTCTGTCTGTCTGTCTGTCTGTCTGTCTGTCTGTCTGTCTGTCTGTCTGTCTGTCTGTCTGTCTGTCTGTCTGAGTCAGTCAGTCAGTCTGTCTGTCTGTCTGTCTGTCTGTCTGTCTGAGTCTGTCTGTCTGAGTCTGTCTGTCTGAGTCTGTCTGTCTGTCTGTCTGAGTCTGTCTGAGTCTGTCTGAGTCTGTCTGAGTCTGTCTGTCTGAGTCAGTCTGTCTGTCTGTCTGTCTGTGTCTGTCCGTCTGTTGCTCAGTCTGCCTGCCTGCCTAACTGTCTGTCTGTCTGCCTGTCTGTAGCCTGCCCACCTTACCACTCTATTTATCAACTTATTATATGCAGTCTTTTCCAGTACCTGTGTGGCAACTTCTGGTCGTGGTCCAAGCTCCAATAAACGTCTTGCAAAAGATGCTGCTGTCTTGTAGTTCTTTAACTGAATATTTTCAACAAAAAAGTAAAAACAATTGAAAGTGAAAAAAACGGAGATAAAAATAAGATTTAGCGAAATAAACTAAGAGAAAATGAAATACAGTAATTATAATGGTGCGTATAAAAACAACAGGAACATACCTTAAAGAATAGATTGACTGCTGTTCTAAGCGTGAGAATTTGATGAACTGGTTGAAGACTACAATGCGAGAAATAAGCGGCCATCTTGAAATAAAATGAAAATATATATAGAAAATCCATCTGCAACTTGATAACAAAATACAGTCTGGGCAACATCACATTATATGACTTTTAAGAACTTGGTATTATTTTGATTTATTATATAAAATAGAGTGTTTTATTGATTTTTCCGCCACTAATAAAAGTGATAATCTCACATGTGCGATTATTTATGATAATCGCACATGTGACGATTATCGCTCAATCAGCATTATAGTTTAATGCAATTTTTGCAAGGCAATAGGACAATTTTTTTATATAATAAACACAACAATACATGGATGCTTGGAAATATGAAATTTATTTCTCGTGTTGAACAGGATATGTCACTCGTTCGCTTCGCTCACTCGTGAGATATCCTGGTCAACACTCGAAATAAATTTCATATTTCCGCACATCCATGTATTATTCTCTATTTATTGCTACCAATATACACAAGATTTACGTAGCATAACATATCACCTCGCAAAGTCTTTTTTGTTCGTCTAAATTTCCCTGAAAACAAGATAAAAACCATTTCAATGAGCGATACTCTCAGACTCTGTGGCTAACTGGTTCAGAAATGATGAGGTCATACCTTTGGCATGCTTTTACGTTTAATCTCCATCAACAAACCAACAATATACTCTCGACAGATCCCCAGAAGTTGCTGAGCCTAGAATGAAGAATGAATTCAGTCATTAGAGTGCTGTGTAGGCAGTGTTTTGGATAGAACAAATTGGAAAGGTGGTAAAGTGCCGAGAATACTAGTTTTGATAACGAAATACTGACGTTTCAAGCAGAGCCCTTCATCAGAGTAAAAAGTAGAGTGTTGTGTAGGCAGTGTTTTAGATAGAGCAAAGTGAAAAGATGGTAAACTGCTGAGAATAGTTTTGATAACGAAATACTGACGTTTCAAGCAGAGCCCTTCATCAGAGTAAAAAGTAGAGTGCTGTGTAGGCAGTGTTTTAGATAGAGTAAAGTGAAAAGATGGTAAACTGCTGAGAATAGTTTTGACAACGAAATACTGACGTTTCGAGCGGAGCCCTTCATCAGAGCTCCTTCATATCATTACTGATGAAAGGCTCCGTTTAAAACGTCAGTATTTCGTTATCAAAACTAGTATTCTCAGCAGTTTACAACCTTTTCACTTTGCTCTATCTTAGAAAGCATACGGATTCAAATATTTCAACGAAAGAATAAACTTTCTTTCGTGTTTGAACATCCCCGTGAACCACTCACTTTCATACATGATTCAACTATTACAAGTCTCATTCTATGAATTCTTCTTTCAGAAACCTACCTCGCTAATATCTTGTTTAGAATCCACCACTAGTAGTGTCAACTGCAGTAAAATATCCTGGAATTTTTCAGCCGCTTCTTGAAACTTTCCACCAGTTGTAAGTTGGTAGGCAGTCTAGAATAATAATAATAATAATAATAATAATAATAATAATAATAATAATAATAATAATAATAATAATGGTAGAAAAATAACACCCTTCTATAACAAACACACTCTGTCTAAAATATATTCATCAAGTGTACCCAATGTAAAGAATGGTACATGTGTGAGCTTGGTGTAATGTAACAGACGTTTCGTAGCAGAGTTGGAAAAAAGCTGCGGGTATGCGCGGGTACCACCCGGAGGAAGGTTTACTTTAGTGAGGAAGGTTTAAAGTGAAAACACGTGAAACAACACATTCGGTAATCTGAGAAAGTTACAATTGATCAAGCAAGGTGTCGAGAAGAAATGCGATTTGCAGCAAAACATTGGCTAACCAACAATTATGCAGCACTGGCAGTGGCAGCAGTTACATGTGTGAGACATGTACGCTGATGTCTGCTGTGATGTCTGTATCTTCGCAGCAGTCGAGGGTAGTTGGCAGGCTATCAGTCAGCAGCGGTCAGTTATTAGTAGCTATTGTAGTATGCCAAAGCTTACCTAGGAAAACCTAGAAAACCAAGGTACTGTAAAAGTCACGCAGTATTTATGAACGTTGCAAAACACAAAATTCTCGCTATATATTTTGAGGAAGGTTATCTAAACTTAAAAACCCATCCGGAGGAAGGTTGAATACTTTTTCCAACTCTGTTTCGTGGACGTTCGTCAAGCTCAATTACTCAGAAAGTGTTTCTGAGCCCCGGATAGGGATTGCATAAGTAACTTTTTAATGACGAATTAGACCCTTTAAGCGTCTAAGCATTGATTAAAAGGGTGCAGCTTCAATCCTGTGTGAGGTTCAAAAACATTTTCTGAGTATTTGAGCTTGGCGAACGTGCAATGTTCGGATAATATACATGTATAACATCTTATTGACTGGTTTTGTCATTCCTCAGACTATCATGTGCGCACAATAAATAATTAGCTGCAATTTTAGCCAAGTATTTAATACCTGTAGCCGTTGAACAAGAGTGTTTAACTTCACACCAACTGCAGGAAGACCAGCGCGAGCTCCAGCTTCTTTCCTATGGTTTACAAGAAAAGAAAGAGCAATATATTAGAAACGATCAAACGCGGCAGAAAAAAGAAAATTAGTACCATGTCGGTGTCTTTATAAGCTTGATAAAAACCAGTACGTACCAGTTTCTGTGCGGAGAAGCAAACATGACAGGTAGAGTTGGTAATGCTGTGTAGAACACACGAGAACGAGAGAAGGTTGAGAGGAATAATGACTTATAAGGAGCAAAATTCACCACACCCAGTTGATCGTGGAGTAACTAAAATAATGAAATGAGAAAATAGACGCGAGTTATATTGAGCAATCAACAATATATATACTGTATATTATACACCATGGGTCAACAATATTTCGAATTGATTCTTAAATCGGGGAGGGTTTATAAAGAAAGGAAAATTACGGGATAAAATATCGCAACAACTAAATTAAAATTCATGTCTTATCAATAATGACGAATTATCGTATTGCGCATGTATGTCGCTCTTAGCCAATCAGAGTGCTTGGTTTACAAGGCTTGTCGCGGGTTACAAGAGCAGGCAATCAGCAGTAATAGTAGCAGATTAGTTGTGGTAGTGGTGATGGTGGTGATAGTAGTGGTGATAGTAGTGGTGATGGTAGGGGTAGTGGTGATGGTAGTGGTGGTGGTGGTAGTGGTGGTGGTAGTGGTAGTGGTGATGGTAGTGGTGATGGTAATGGTGATGGTAATGGTGATGGTAGTGGTGATGGTAGTGGTGATGGTAGTGGTAGTGGTGATGGTAGTGGTGATGGTAGTGGTAGTGGTGATGGTAGTGGTGATGGTAGTGGTAGTGGTAGTGGTGATGGTAGTGGTGATGGTAGTGGTAGTGGTGATGGTAGTGGTGATGGTAGTGGTAGTGGTGATGATGGTAGTGATGATGGTAGTGGTGATGATAGTGGTGATGGTAGGGGTGGTGATGGTTGATGCTAGTGGTAATGCTAGTGGTAATGGTAGTGGTAATGGTAGTGGTGGTGGTGGTAGTAGTGATGGTGGTAATGGCAGTGGTGATGGTGGTGGTAGTAGTGATGGTGGTGACGATGGTAGAAGTAGTATATGATCTTACCCTCATGGCACTTTCAAATGATCCTCCCAAAATATTATCCACAGGAAGACGAGAGTTATTACACCAAACCTAGATACAAGTAGAAAGATCATTTCATTTAGTTGTAAACCAAACATTTCAACGAATTAATTCACTGATTGAAGAAGATGAATGGTTAGTCAACGTAGAAGAAAATTCAAGAGCTTTCCTCACCTGAGCTTGGCTCATTCCTTTACTGGGAGGAACATAATAACCTTCGCCTCCAGTTTCAACAGCACCACTAACATCCTGTAAAAAAAATACCCAACATTTCTCAATCGACGTTTCGTTAAGTCTTTCGCTGCCAGCTTTCCCACTCGGATAAGTAAAATCATCTGGTGTTAGCCAGAGTGAAATAATAAAATTCTAGTGTAGCAGTGAAAGGTTAAAGTGAATATAATCCCTGCACAGTTTTTAGTTCCCTGTTTATAGGGCGGAAAAACAATTGTAAAGTTATTTTACAGTTTTTGATTTGGTCGTTTTGTTTCCGAGATATATCTCTTTGAACATTGGCAAAAAGTCCTATTCGCTGGAAATTGCCGCAAATGCTATTTGGTCAATATTGGGACTGGAACTACTTGATGTGACGACAATGGAATTAATGAGGAAATGACGTCACATTAAGTAGTTCCAGTCCCAATATTGACCAAATAGCTTTGCAGCAATTTCCAGTGAATAGTACTTTTTGCCAATGTTCAAAGATATATATCTCGGAAACAAAACGACCAAATCAAAAACTGTAAAATAACTTAACAACTGTTTTTTCGCCCTCTAAACAGACAGGGAACTAAAAACTGTGCAGGGATTATATGCACTTTAAAGAGGAATTTGAACTGACCAAATCAGGAGGTAATTCCAGATCATCATCATCAACATCCCATCCTGCTTCTTCTTCCTCTACATCAACTTCATCTACACCAACAGCGTCAACAAATCCACCTTCTGAAACGAAAATAAACAAATAATTAAATTAGCATCCGAAACATGAAGAAAATGTTTATGTAAGATAAAAATGTACGTAAGATAAAAAAACAACAAATATATTTCACCATCGTCAAGTACCAGTTCTGCATCATCTCCCCAACCTTCTCCGCTAGCCTCTCCTACGTCATCAACCACGTGCAAAGCTGCAGTGCCACCTTAACATAAGACGAGATTAGACTGAGACCCCGTTTACACGATGTCGGTACAATTTGAAAACGGAACAACATCATGCCGGTGTGTAAATACAGGCCAAAAAGTCTTGCGTTTACACGGTGCCGGTATAATATAATGACGGATTAGCATGTGACTATTCTCTTCCAATGAGAATTGAGAAGACTTTGTGAATACTGCTGACCCGAATACTGTGCTCGTATATATCGTGATTACCGTCATCAAACTGTTACGGCACGGGCGTTTACACGATACCGGTTAGTGTTCCGTTTTCATTCCATGCCGTCGAGGAACCCGTCTTCATTTTGTGCCGTTTTCATGTCATTTTTGAGCCGGTATCGTGTAAACGCAAGGCCTAAACGGTATGATTTTGTTCCGTTTTCAAATTGTACCGGCATCGTGTAAACGCGGTCTTAAGTTGAGTTTTCTACTCCATACGTGTACAGTACACCATTGTTGACTTTCCAACTAATAATAAACAGTTGTTTGTAAAAACAATCAGAATTATCATACCTTTGGCAACGGCGCCTTCAAATACACTCTTTGATACAGTGAGCAGTGGCCAGTTGCCTTCGTTTGCTAAGACCGGCACAGCAGGACGTAAGAGACGAGCATTGGGATTCACTGATGGAAGCTGAAACAGTATAAAGTTGGACAGTAAAATCCTAAAACCTCAATAACAGTAAAGACAATGCTGGCGCGAAATTTTAATATGTCAACTTTATAACAAAGTCACTTTCACACAAATACGTACTGTAAGTCTCGGGTAAATATATTAACATACTGATACAGACAATAATTTTTAACATTGTTCTTGGAAATAAGACTAGAGAGTTAGTCAATGTGTTATTTCAAACCTTTGCAGGATCTAAGCTAAACGTTTCCTTGATGTCTTCACTTTGTTCATGTAAACCATGAGTCGCAGCAGTGAGGTAAGCCAGGGAGCCTGGAAGTGAAAGTGGCTTCAAAAACTCATTAATAATTCATGAGGAAAATTCAAAAGAAATTAAAGTTTAATCAGTGTCTTTATATGTGATAAAGATACCTCCTGATTTACATAAACTTTAGCTTTGATTTTCTCGGCTTAGACAAGGTTATTTTTCAAACTTACTACGCCAATGAACTTACCAAGTGGTTCATTTTTGAAGCCGTTCAATAAACTCGCAGTTCGTGTTTTATCAGATATAAAAACACTCGGCTTCGCCTCGTGTCTTTATATCTGATAAAACACTCCTGCTCGTTTATTAAACAGTACTTATAAACTATCTCGTTTATTATAAACTATCTCCCTGATTAGGAGCTGTTAACAACACAAATTGCTTGCTAACTGCTAGGGTCTAGATGATCCTTAATACCATGACTACATGACGTACCTTGTCCAAGAGATTTGAGTAGTTTAACTCGTTCTTCGACGTCACCAGCGTACAATGCATTGTGGTATTGACCACTCACATCTTTTCGAATTTCAGCTAAAGAAAGAAAAATGTCCTTGATAAAAACAATTACTAATCAAATCATTTCAATTTCTTTTCACTTACAAATCTTCATCATTTTTCTCAGTTTCTCGACATTGCCAGTGACCAGATACAAAAATGACAATCGTTCAAAGTTCTTCGTTCGTTGATACGCCATTTCAACAATCTGAAGAAATATTAACACAACAAATGTAAGAGTTTATAGAAGTGAGTCTTTCTCAGTCTCCCTGTCTGTCTGTCTCTGTCTGTGTCTGTCTGTCGATGTCTGTCTGCCTGTCGATGTCTGTCTGCCTGTCTGCCTGCCTGTCTGTCTGTTTGTCTGCCTGTCGATGTCTGTCTGTCTGTCTGTCTGTCTGTCTGTCTGTCTGTCTGTCTGTCTGTCTGTCTGTCTGTCTGTCTGTCTGTCTGTCTGTCTGTCTGTCTGTCTGTCTGTCTGTCTGTCTGTCTGTATGTCTGTCTGCCTGTCGATGTCTGCCTGTCCATCTGTCTGTCTGCCTGTCGATGTCTGTCTGTCTGTGTCTGTCTGTCTCTGTCTGTCTGCCTGTCGATGTCTGCCTGTCTGTCTGTCTCTGTCTGTCTGTCTGTCTGTCTGTCTGTCTGTCTGTCTGTCTGTCTGTCTGTCTGTCTGTCTGTCTGTCTGTCTGTCTGTCTGTCTGTCTGTCTCTGTCTGCCTGCCTGTCTATCTATAAACGCACCTGATGATTTCCTTGCCGCAGAGCAACACCACCCAGTTTCTCCCAACATGTTTTATCATCCAAGGCTCGAGCAGCCTCCAAAGCAACCTAATGATAAACAACAACAACAACGAATATTTGATTGTATTTAGTCATACTTCAGACAAAGAAATTTTAGTTTTTAAATATCTCTGCCAAAAAGAAATATATGTTCTGCAGTACTGTTGTCGTTAGTACCTCAATGTTGCCACATTCCAAAGCCAAGCCAAATCTTGTTCGTTCATCCTTGACAAAGTGTAGAGCCACCTGAAATAAGATACAACAGAATGCATTTGTTGTCGTTTTGATGCCAACTATGTTATAATCATTGAACTACAAAGATCCAAATGGAAAGCCAAGGTTATCAGTAAAGCCCCGCACAGACGGCTAAGTTTTCCTTGACAAGTTCCTTGGTAGCTTTCCTTGCTCGTGTGTACGATGAACACGTTTTTTCCCCAACAATTTTCCTTGACAAGTTATAATTGCTCGTGTGTACGGTTGGACAAGTTTTCCTTGACGGCAATGATCGCGTAATAAGCTTAGGAGATGAGTTGTCAAGTTTTCCATGACGACTATACACACGAACAAATTTCCTTGTTCAAAAGCTGGCATGACCAGCTTTTGAACAAGGCTCCTTGTCGAGGAAAAACTTGTCAATTTGTGTCGTACACACGAACAAATAAAACTTGTCAAGGAAAAACTTGTCAAGGAAAACTTGGTCGTCTGTGCGGGGCTTAAGTGCAAGAACGTATAGTGTATGTGTACCTCGGGATAGCCTTTCTGTTGTAAATACGCTATGATGGATTGACCAACCAACTTAGCATTTCGCACCATATGAAGAACCTAAAATAAAAAATTTTAATTTCTCAACGATTCCTCTTTTTATTTCAAGTGTGCAACAAAAAACTCGCGTCTCGAATCATAGTCAATCGAGATATGGTCTGGAAACTCGGCAAACTTCAAAGCGCCTATAATGAGCTGTGATTTTATGTTGAACCGTACCTTACACCATGCCCATCCTTTGTTTTAGGTTTATTAATATTTAAATAGCACGGTTGAGTGGTTGAACTGAAACGTTGCTATTGGACAATTCGTTCATTATACTAAAATACAATGGGTTCAGTGACCGTGCACCGTGCACAAAAATGCATAAAGGCGAACAAAAAGATAGACCAAAGACTTTAGCTGAGTTTCCAGACAATATCTCGATTGACTATGCTCGCATGGAGCCTTTCATCGGAGTAAACTGTTCAGACGTCAGTATTTCGTTGCTAAAAATCTCGACATTTACCACCTTTTCACGTTACTTTTAGCTTAAAGGGTATTGGCAACAAAAATTAAGTTTGTCTAATTTGAAAGAACTCATAAAATTGTAATAGAACACCCTTTACAACTTTTTCGTATCTCTCTTCGTTTTCAAGATATTTCAATTTGTTTAATATGTAAATGAGATGGTCTCTGACGCCAGGTGTGGGGTAAAATATTTTCACATGTAGCAAAACCAGTTATATCTCTAAGTTTGTTCAGCGAAATCATTTGAAACTGTGCACATAAAAACTCCTTGCGACGCTGAACATTTCATGTTAGATATGTAAGCGATTTTGCTCTGTATGAAAATATTTTACCCCACTCCTGACGTCAGAGACCATCTCATTTACATATCAAACAAATTGAAATATCTTGAAAACGCAGAAAGATACGAAAAAGCTGTAAAGGATCTTCTATTACAATTTTATAAGTTCTTTCAAATTAGACAAACTTAATTTTTAATGCCAATACCCTTTAAATGTTAGTGGTTAAAACGTATTTATAATAGTTAAAATGTTCCAGATAGAAAGACCATTCGTAGCATTGAAGTCGCTAGAGTGGTGAGTAATATTGGTCTTACTTTAGCAAACGTCTTGCACTAACAGAGAATTTTACAATCTCTGACAATGACATAAATAAAGTTTGCAACGAGAAACGTCAATTCTTAAAAATAAAATCAAAAATATTCTGTTACCTCGTCGTATTTGCGATTGACCAAAGCCAATTTGAATTTATATTCCGTTGGATCAATCCCAAGAACTCTGGTCTTACATTCACGATCTAAGCAATAAACATTGCTTCCCTAGGAGATAAACAAACAAATCATAGTTAGAAAAGCTGGATCATATTTGGTGTATCACATTTGGTGCTGAGAAATACTCAATATTTTTCCAGAATACAGTACTAGTGAGTGCAGTAATGTATACCTTGATTTTTGTGATGTAAATTGGTAAATCAAGCGTCCGAATGATTCCATGGTCGCTATAAAAAGAATAATACATAATTTTATCATAATTAAATCAAAAAGGGGATATTTTTGGCTGGTTCAAAGAAGGAGTGGGTTAAAAAGGGTGGTATATTCATAAAGTGAAATAAAAGTAGCGTGCTGCGTAGGCAGTGTTGAAACAACAATCGAAATATAGTAAGGTTAGATATACTGCTGAAGCAGAGAACGTAGGAGTCTAACGTTTCGAGCGAAGGCCCTTCGTCAGAGAGAAACGTGACGAAGGGCCTTCGCTCGAAACGTTAGACTCCTACGTTCTCTGTTTCGGCAGTATATAGTATATCAAACATTGGTATATTCATAACTTTTTACACTGTAACATAAATTTTCTATAATATTTATAACTACCCTGCGAGCAGAGCCTTCTTTTCCTTATTTCTTCGCTGAGAGAGAGGAAGAAAAGTAGGCTCTGCTGTATTCGTGACTGGTTTCCATTGCGCATGCATGTCAGTTGCTTGGTTACAATCTCGAACCCAATCCCAATCAGAGCAGAAAACAAAACGAGAACCGGTTAAACGGGTCTTAAACGGGTTACTTCGTCCTAAATCTTGGACGGAGCCAAACACGAATACAGCAGCGCCTACTTTTCTTCCTCTCTCTCAGCGAAGAAATAAGGAAAAGAAGGCTCTGCTCGCAGGGTAATTTATAACTAGCTGTGTGTACATAATATAGAACATTGCCTTAATTTATATAAGAATTAAAATGTTCCAGATAGAAAGACCATTCGTAGCATTGAAGTCGCTGGAGTGGTGAGTAATATTGGTCTTACTTTAGCAAACTTTTTACACTAACAGAGAATTTTACAATCTCTGACAATGACATAAATAAAGTTTGCAAATAAAAAGATGGCCTGACAAAACAATTTTATATCACTTTCATCAGTTTTAGATAGCAATTGAACAAAATGAGAAGTTCCTTAAAACGTAGAGTACTGTACTGCGTAGTGTTTTATTTGGATAGAGTAAAGCCCTAATCAAACGAGAACGCAAGTCATTGCAAGTTGGCAGTCACGCTATCTCAACCAGCCGCTCTGAATAGTTTCCCGAAAATATCATGTACCGTGACAAAGTTAAAACTTGTTTAAAACACTCATGAAACCTTTATTTTGTTAATTTGGGTGTTCGAACGACCGCCACAGAAATTCGTAACTGCCAACTTGCGATGATTTGCGTTCTCGTTTGATTACGGCTTAAAGTAGTAAAGTAGTAAAGTAATTAAAATGCCTTACCCATTTAACAATGCATATTTAATGTGGTTACATGTTGTGTAAACAAACACGCCACTCTCGTCCCAGGACCCACTCTTTATACGGATGTTTTCATGAATTGTGCTCAGAGACTCCAGTTTGCGATTACATATTGCAACAACTAAGAAATAAAGTTACTTTTAGGAAAGCTTTTTGTACAACATTAATATAGCTAACGTGAGTTATAGTCAAGTTGAGAAAATTGGAGATCAACTCTTACCCACCATGACTGCCAGCCACCATCATCATCACCACGTCCACCACCACCACTACCAGACAGCATTACCACTATCACCATCACTACCACCTCTACTAACTAAACACTATCACAAACACCAAAATCACAACTGCCACAAGCATCACTATTACCACCACTACCATCATCACCAGAACCATCATCACCACTACCAGTTTACCACCACCACGAAAATCACAACTACCACCATCAACATCACTACCACACTGTCATCACCACCATCATCACTACTACTACCACCACCACCAATACCACTACCACCACAATCAACATCACTACCACCACCACCACAATCAACACCACTACCACCAAAATCACCACTACCACCACCACCACCATCAACACCACTACCACCACCATCACCACCAAAATCACTACCACAACCACCACCACCACCACCAAAATCACCCCCACCATCACCACCACAGCCACCATCACCACCACTACCACCACCACCACCACACACCACTACCACCACCTCATCAATTAAACACCTACCATGTTTGCTAAGCAAGGCCACATGAGACATATCCGCTGACCAGATAACATATTTAACCTTGGGCACTTTAGCAACACCCATTGACCTAGAAAAATATAAAAGAAAATCCACATCAACAATATTTACCATCACATTTACAAGAGTAACTTTCACACATTATTGAAACACAATAACTTAATACCTCTTTTGCTGTACATCAAATAATGTGACTGAATCAGGATCTCTCAAAAGAAGACTGCCAGTACCAGCGTAAAAAATATTATCACAAGCTGGAGTAGGAATCTTTTTTGTCACTTCGTTCTTCAGATTCTTGATCAATAACTGTAGGAAATAAAAAGAAGAAATCGCTAAATATTATACGTATATTAACACAATGAAGCATAAAGCTTTGTGCAACAGTATGGAGCTGACATGACTTTATAATCTTCTTAATTTATTATTGAGTCGGTTTTCTTTGTTCTTTCGAGGTCTTTATATCGCATAAAGCCCTTGAATAATAATTAGAAACGAAATGAAGAAAAAAAACAAGGAAAATCTTTGTCCAAGGTGGAAAAAATAAACAAAACTTTGTTGGAAAACCTCCTCGATAATAAATTAAGTCAGATAAATCCCTCGAACGTCGGGATGTATGCGATATAAAGCCCTCGGACGCGTCTTTATATAGCATACAGTACATCCCTCGTTCTCGGGATTTATCTATTACCTAGTCTTATAAATAATCACTTACATTGTGCGTTTTATCCAGTACAGCAAATCGATTTCTTGCAACCCATACAGCAGTTAACCCAGCAGATCTTTTACCGTCAGAAACTGCAAGAAATCACAAGATAAAATTAACATTTATTTAGGAAGAGAAAAAACTCGGACAAAAACTAGCAAACTTGATAAGCATGCAAAGCCAGCTAGAAGTCCTACCATCAGGGTTGCTGCTATCGTAATCTTTAGGTACAGCATGCAATTCATAAGCACTGTTTTCAGGACTCGAGGCAGGTGTCTAGAGAAAATGTTTAAAAATAACTTTCCTTGAGTAAAGTATAACGTCTTATAACGTAGCGTAACAATGTAGCCTAACGTCTTGCAACGTAGCGGAACTTACAGCATAACGGAACGTTTTATAGCGTAGGGGAATATGTTATAACGCAGTGTAACGTCTTACAATGTAGCGCAATGTCTTATGATGTATATCGTAACATTAACATTGTAACGAAACGTCTTATATCTCCTAGTGAAACGTCTGGTCTTAATCTGTAACGATCAGGGCCGACGAGAGAAATTGTGCAAATTATCGATTTGGGGGGCCCTGATGACATCACATGGATCAATTTGGGGGGCCCTGATGACATCATATGGATAAATTTGGGGGGCCCTGCTGACGTCACATGGATCAATTTGGGGGGCCCTGATGACATCACATGGATCAATTTGGGGGCCCTGCTGACGTCACATGGGTCAATTTGGGGGGCCCTGATGACATCACATGGATCAATTTGGGGGCCCTGCTGACGTCACATGGGTCAATTTGGGGGGCCCTGATGACATCACATGGATCAATTTGGGGGCCCTGCTGACGTCACATGGGTCAATTTGGGGGGCCCTGATGTCACACGTCATAGGGTTGTATCTACATGTTCTCAATTGGTCCCCTGGGTTGGCTAAAAATGAAGTTAGTGTTACTGAGCTTTACACTTTCTGGGCCTCATGTTTTCTTACATCAAAACCTCAAATCTCAAAAAATTTAGGGGGCCCTTCTCAAGTGCCCCCCCCCCCCCCACCCTCTCGGCGACCATGGTAACGACCATGCAGTAACGACTAAACTATCTACCGCTGTGCTACCAGTAATGACTGCTGTACCATCAGTGATGACTAAAGTTTCTACTGCTTTACCACCAAGAAATCATACATGACCAGGCCTAATTAAACGAAACCACTAGTGTGCTTATAGCTTTGTTTCTCGCATGGTAAGCTCAGTCCATTTACCTGGCACAGTAAAATGCAATTTTCAGCAGGATTATACGACAAACTGAAGTAAGGTGACCTTGAGGAACTTCTAAATAAGTAAGAAAAACCTGGCTTAAAAATTGCATCATAATATATATGTAACTCTTTAAACAGATGAGAAAACAATAATAGATAATTACTTCTTTAACTGCATCACAGCAACGTCTTTGGAAGTTCCAATTTCATACATTCGTAAATAACGTTCCTATAGATAAGGAAGAAAGAAAATACAATAAAATGTACCGTATTTTTAGGACTATAAAACGCACCGTTGTGTAAACCGCATTTCTAAACTGGAATGTCTTACAACTATAGCGACTTATAACGTAGCATAACATCTTACTACTCGAACATTTATAAGCTCTGCCGCTAGATTCAAGGAAATTCTTCCCAACATACCTTGACATAGTACAATGTGTTACCATGAACAGCGTATGGTGGTCGTTCTCTTTCAAGCTTAAAAACTATCATTCCACCATCATGACCTAAACACCAACAAGTTAATAAAACAAGACGCCTGTGTCTATACCATAGAAATAATAGACCTAGAATGCGTGCTCTGTCACGTGACAGGTGTCCAAATTAAATTTATTTTGCCCTTATAGATCCGCCATTTTGAATTTTGCAAGGGGTGGGATATATATACAACAATGATCGCCTCTCAAAATAAAGAATTGGAGGACGTTTCAGGGATAAATTGGATACATGCATGATAACAAATCAGCCACATACACATTAGCATAAAATAAAACAATTTGCAAGACACTTGCTTTGTTAAACGTACTAAAAACTATAAGTTCAAAATTATATTTCGATCAATTCACCACAATTACAAAAAGCAACAAAAAGATAGGCTCGTGCTAACTTGAAACTCAGAAATTGTCTGCATCAAAGGAAGCCCGTTTAAAAGAAAAGAAAATAATCAAATACGTAATGGAAACTAGGAGAAAATCTTAAGAAAAACACGGATTTAAGATGTCAATATAAATAGATGTCGAAAAGACTGATATATAAAAAGTATGACAGGTGCATAAGCATATTTTATATTTCAAAAATCACAAGCTAGAATCCCTATTAGATTGGATAAAAAAGAACAATACACTTACTGTCTCCTGGATTAATCCTCCATATTCAGTATAAATCACATACAGATTGGCAAGTGTGGGAATCATTAAAATATATAATGTAAAACAGTAAAAACACTAAAACCATTCGACATTCGTATTAAAAGGCCGCTATCGTCGCCATTTCTACATCCAGAGTTTGATGTTCGAAATGTTTTAGCGAAGGATATTGCACTTCACATGCCTTTATCTTTAAATTCACTAATCCAGTAAATTTCCTGGTGTAAAAAAACAAAGAAATTCAGTGCTGAAATGCATCCATCGTCCACTCCACACCAGTTATCAACCGCGGCCGTGTAAAAAACTGTTAAAAAGCCCTAGGGCGAGTTCCTTTTGCCCTTATAAATCCGCCATTTTGTGGCGACAATTTTTTGACTGACAGGAGATAGGAGCCCGCATTCTAGGTATATTATTTCTATGGTCTATACGTACTGGTGAGCCATGTTCGCCTGTATGAAGTACGCACCACATTCATCCGTCGATTCAGGCTTGTGCACTTGCCGCTGGCCTGGTACCCTGGCCCAATCAAAGAATATGGGCCAGGTAACCACTAAAGACTTCTGCTTTCCTACTGGTTGAAATTTCGCGCGTTTTTAGTGGCTATGAGTAAAACTGCAATCGTCATAAGTGGATTTAGCCCTGATGACGCGAGAATGAGATTAGTGGTTACCTGGCCCACATTTCTTTTGAAAATGGGCCAGGGTACCAGGCTAACTTGCCGCAAGTGCAAGCAGTGCATACTTCACAGAGGTGAACATATTTATGATCAAGAGAGTTGTCAGCCACATCACTGTTAAATAAACTACAAAGTCAGTCAGTCCGTTTCAAAATCTACCAACAACGTGCAAGAACACCTTGATCAAAAGGCAAAGCTGTTCAACTTTTTGTCCAACTCCAAAGCGAAAGGAGCAAAGAGCTTACAACATGCCTCACGGCCTCACTCCGTCACACAGTTGACAACTCACCGGAAGTATGAATAACAGCGGAAGAAAAATGTGCAAAAATGCAAAATCGTGAGGAAACACCGAGCCGAAACCAACACTCGGCCTACCATATGTAGCCCAAGTAAAAACTTCAAAGATAACATAAATTCAATAAAAATGAACCTGATTGAAAGATGAAGATGATTTTAAAAGCCTGTAAACTTAGTCCTTTTCACAATTATTTTCAATGAGTGCTGAACATATATACTGTACCTGCAGCAAATAGGTTCAATGTTGGATGAGCAGCCATAACCCAGAACCTGTCATGTTCTCTTCTGAATGTCTGTACACCAGTTCTAAATAATAAACACATCTAGGTTTAAAAATACTATTTTTTTGGATATACAATACATGTACAGCAAACAAATTGAGATTCTTGTCATTAATATGCATTTGAAATAAGATGTTCACAGTTATTTTAACTAGGCTAGCTAAGAGTTTGGCCAGCTCAGGCAGGAATGGGTTAATCACTTGTTAACTCATTGCTGTCTAGGATGTCTGAGGGTTCTCTCTTTGATGAGTAAAATCATCTGGTGTTAGACAAAGTGAAACAATACAGGAACCATTTTTGGCCACCTCAGGCAAGAATGGGTTAATCACTTGTTAACTCATTGCTGTCTAGGATGTCTGAGGGTTCTCTCTTTGATGAGTAAAATCATCTGGTGTTAGACAGAGTAAAACAATAAAGGGACCATTTTTGACAAACTCAGGCAGGAATGAGTTAATCACTTAATGGGGTTGACTGAGGGTTCTTCCTAAAAGAGAAGTCATTACCTTTTAGACATGTCCCACACTCTGATACTTTTATCTTCTGAATTGCCTGGGGAGAAAATTAAAAAAAAGATAATAAAATTAAAGAAAGGAATAGACAACTAGAAATTTTAAGAAAAACAGTCTGGATTTTAATACTGCAGTATACTTAGACGTCTTACTTAATATGAGTTCTTGTCGTGGATGGAAAAGAGTGCATGAAACATTATTGTAATGACCACGACATGTGTCTACTTCCCATGCTTTTGAGTCTAATGGTAGAGAAAAAAATAAAAATCACTTAAATACAGAGTTGAGTTCACAATAACAAGATATTCTGACAGAAAAAGGTGATCAATTCTGAGTAATGTCCACACAGTTGACAAATAATACAATACAGTGTATTACCACTTACCATTCATTCGCCATAATTTCACTTGTCGATCATCAGCTGCAGAGACGAGCAATGGCATCGTTGGATGAAACGACACCCAGTTGACACCTCGATCATGACCCTGGAAAACAATTTCATTTAGCTTTGCTTAGTTGAACACTAAATAGCTGCTTAGCAACATGTTAGTTTCCCGCGTGAAACGTGTGTTGTCAAATTACGTGTGTCCAAGCTCAAACCAGAACGTAGTATCGTTATGCTTGAACAATATAAAGACAGTATTATCAATTGGTGTCTTCTTACTTCGAGAACGTGTTTCACAATGGAGTCCGACTGTCCAAATAATTCTGTCTGGTGAACACTGCGGATACGTTCCTCTAATCCTGATGAACCAGGAGCAACAGTCTTTTTACGAAGACCTTTTCAATGAGAAATTAAAATAATAATTCAATACCTGATAAAGACAATTAATTAAAAAAAACAACATACATGGATATCAAAACTAAAAGTTCTTGATTGCACTTGTTTGACAACTCTCTCAATTTTGAGGCACCTACTTTTGCCTTTTATACAATAGTTTTATGGTTTTCTTAATATTGGTTATTTAGTGTATAATATTCGAGTATAATATACTATAATATACTGTATTTTATGTACCAGAAATGTCCCACACTCTGACAGTTTGATCAAGAGAGGCTGACGCAACTAAATCTTCACTGGGATGAAATCTCGCACACATCACATAATGATTATGACCAGTTAACACACTGAAACAAACAGAATTTATAACACCAATATTATTACTTTCACACATAGTTTAACACTACTCTGGCTTAAATGTTCTTTTGAAGGTAGCTTAAAAAGTTACTGTTCATGACACAATGTTTCAACACTCCGATCTAGTGTCTTCATCAGGGGTGATCATTGTGAAGAAAGGTCCCATATTTATACTCTCATAGAACCATAGCCTGGTACCCTGGCCCAATCAAAGAATATGGGCCAGGTAACCACTAAAGACTTCTGCTTTCCTATTGGTTGAATTTTCGCGCGTTTTTAGTGGCTATGAGTGAAATTGCAATCGTCATAAGTGGATTTAGCCCTGATGACGCGAGAAAGAGATTAGTGGTTACCTGGCCCATATTTCTTTTGAAATTGGGCCAGGGTACCAGGCTAATAGAACCATTGATGACAACCAATTATTACTTTTATTAACGTCACTTTTGATTAGAAAAATTATAACATTGTGTGCAAAATTTAGTTTTACCAAATACAAGTTCTTGATTGCCAATTCCATATCCTTATTGTCTGATCATCTGAAGAACTAACAATCCACGGATACTCCTGCAGAAATAATATCAGACATGATTTATTGATCACATCGATTATCAATCTCCGTAACATTCACAAAACAAAAAGTTGGAAGAGCTTTATACAGAGACATTATACAGAGAGACTTTGGCAAACCATGCACTATAAGTTTGACTTCAAGGTCTCATTCAGTTGACAGAATACATACATGGTGGAAAAATGTTGTTCGTATGTAGTCCAAATGACCAAGAAGAGTAAACAGACATTTCTTTTGCTTGTAATTCCACACCTATAAAAATAATTTAAAACAATTTATAAACTGAATGATCAATTCAAGAAATTAGTTCATATACTAAACTACAACTAAATGATTAATCACAACAATTGTATTTCATTTGGTGCAACTGGAGAAAACATGTACCTTAATTTTATAATCATCGCCACCAGACACAAATAATGGCTGATTGCTATGAAAGTCAATACCTCTGATAGGACCTTGGTTAAAAAAATAAAAATTACCATAACAAAATTAAACTCAATTTTAATAATTAATTTTAATAATTAAAGCAGTTTAAATGCTGATATCATGTTGTCTTATTGTTTATAAAGTTTTTCAAAAGCCATTTGAAACGAGTTGCAAGTCCAATAATTTACCAACTTCATACCCAGGCTCTTTACCCTGGAAGCCTGGGTACAAGGTTGTAATTTTATGCCTTTTTTTTCTTCATTTACGCAAGGGTTTGGCTAGCAGCTTCTCACAGCAGTTTCTTAAACTTCTCTCTTGCACATTCTCCCCTTTTAAACCGCCCTCTCTCATGTCCCCCCCCCTGACTCCAACTTGTCCCCAGCCTTCCTCTTCCTCTCACATCTTCCACCTCATATGACATGCTTTTCTTCACCCAGCCACCATCTTCCTACAACTCCACTTCTCAAGCAGCATCCTCCCTTTTCAAAACACGCACTCTCACATCCATCACATGACTCCATGTCATGGGACCTTTGCTTGAAACGTTGGACTCCTACATTCTCTGTTTCGGCAGTATATCAAACCTTACTATATTTCAATCGTTGTTTCAACACTGCCTACGCAGCACACCACTTTTACTACAGTTCCAGTTTGAGCGTGGACACGTGTAATTTGACGACACACGTTTCACATGGGAAACTAACATGTTGCTAAGCAGAAACTGCGAAGTTATTAAGGCCAAACGGCATTGTTTCTTCGCAAAAACATCGCGTTGTGGGGTTTGTCAGCGAAATGGCCAATCAGAAAAGAACTGTGGAGTTCTTAGCTTCACTTGACGAAGATTTAATTGTGTATAAAGATGAGTTATAAACATGACAACATTTGCTTTGAAAATTTGGCGCTCATTTCAAATTGAAACAATACCGTTTGGCCTAACGTTACAGTTTCCGCTTAGCAACATGTTAGTTTCCCGCGTGAAACATGTGTCGTCAAATTACGCATGTCCACGCTCAATCCGGAACCGTAGTATATATATTATATACATCATTATAAATTCAAGATTCATTAACAGCTTACTAAAAAGTCATTTCTTACCATCATGTTCATCAAAACGTTCCAGCAATGTACACATTCGATAATCCCATAACTGGATAACTCCATTATGAAGACTAGCCAAAATCCATGGTCTAGATGGATGGAAACTTATCCCTATGTCAGAATTAAATAAATTATTAAATATAACTTATAAAGTTGGTAGCCATTATGAAAATTACAGTATTATTTTCTGTGAAAGATATTTTATAAATCATGGAATTTTTATGCAGATTCAGTGAAAAATGCATGAAAAACTGATTATAACTACCACTTTATTTGCGGCTGCCCTGGAAACCAGTTATGTTCCTGCATAATTTTCTCAAGATACCGTGCAAAATGGTAAATTTCAGTCCCATTATATACTTTATAAACTTTCCATTCTGGTCTCTTATGTAGAGCTTACATGAAATGCACCCTGGAATTGATGTATTGTATCTACTCTAGCTATCTCTTTAACACTTTGAAGCCTGAAGACGAGTCTTTAGTATTTTATTCTGGCTAATGCCAGACAATTTTATTCAGCACAGGGAGAGGTCCAGGCCTCAAAGTATTAAAATCTATCTCTTTAACACTCCGAAGCCTGCAGACAAGTCTTCAGTATTTTATTCTGGCTAACACCAGATGATTTTATTCAGCACAGGGAGAGGTCCAGGCCTCAAAGTGTTAACCCACTCCTGCCTGTGCTAGCCAAAAATGGCCCCCATATTGTCTAACACCAGATGATTTTACTCATCAAAGAGAGAACCCTCAGACATCCTAGACAGCAATGAGTTAACAAGTGATTAACCCATTCCTACCTGAGCTGGCCAAAAATGATTCCTTTATTGTTTTACTCTGTCTAACACCAGATGATTTTACTCATCAAAGAGAGAACCCTCAGACATCCTAGACAGCAATGAGTTAACAAGTGATTAACCCATTCCTGCCTGAGCTGGCCGAAAATGGTCCCTTTATTGTTTAACTCTGTCTAACACCAGATGATTTTACTCATCAAAGAGAGAACCCTCAGACATCCTAGGCAGGCATATGCAGGCAGCAATGGATAATTATTAAAGACCAGTACAACGACCCTTATATGCATTGCATATTTAATTCTATGTCTAACACAATAACCCTTTCTCTAGCAACTTAATGGTATATTTCAGAAAGCTATCTATCTTAGAAAGATACTCCGCTTTAATATTGTTCTTTTCATATAATACATTACCTTTCACACGAGCTGACTTTGTTTCAAATTTCGTCAACATATCGCAACATTCAACACGTCTTCAACAAGAGGAAGCTTCCTTAGATACTATCCTATCCAGAAATAATGTTTTTAGATACAAAAAAATGCTTTTTTCTTGATTTATTTCCAACCAAAATCAAACCACAATCTGCTCTTACTTCTCTACTCCTTCGCCACGTCATTGACATGCGCACGCGCAGTACAATCTCTTCACCAGGCCGCGCTTTACAGAAGGGGTATCCACTAGTGTCCCACATATCCAAGTTGTTCCAACTTTCAAAGCACGTCCCATTTTATCCACTAAAATCACGGGTGTCATCGTTCATCCCCAAATAGCAACCTCTGATCTAAAAATAACCTTGAGTAACGAACAAAAACCGGGCATGCCTGGACGTTAGGTGGTATTTCAAAAATACCATGATTTCGCAATGACCCGACGACGTTACGAGAACAACTCACTATCTATTTTAGATTAGCGCATGCCGCATGTAGGACAGTGAGTGCGTGATGTGCGCGCACAATTGCGACGCGGTTAACGTTTGATTTGATTGATTGATTGATTGATTGATTTAAATTTATTTATGCACGGTAAGCCTTTCAACTTACGTTGTTTTTAAAAGGGCCGTGCTATCTTTAAATATTTACAAGCTAAAAAATTTTGTATTAACGCCTACATACACCTTATACTTACCCATGTGGATGGTAAGGTGCAGACGGGGGAGTCAGGGGTCACCGGTTTACCATGAGCTTGTCATTACTTGGATTCAGGTCAGCAGTCCATGTTGTGATCTCCAGTCTTGACCTGACCACCACCGTCTGCACCTCTCACACTGATTTATCAGTGGAAATTATAGCCTGAATTGTCCGTAGGGAGGGATGGTGGGTAATTTAAGATTTTCCTTGCGACTCGTTACTGATAGACTGCTATCAACCTGATGTGCCGCTAAACGTGCAATGACTGAGCTCATGTGGCTCCACCTCATAAGTACTGATGTACTCTCTCCCAGGCCATGCGCGGTTCCTTTGTCGTTAACCTTGGTTATGTCATAACCTCATTTAACGCCTACATACACCTTATACTTACCCATGTGGATGGTAAGGTGCAGACGGGGGAGTCAGGGGTCACCGGTTTACCATGAGCTTGTCATTACTTGGATTCAGGTCAGCAGTCCATGTTGTGATCTCCAGTCTTGACCTGACCACCAAAACGTGATATCTCCTTATTGAGATATCACACATCCAAGTAATCTGCATAGTAACCCCCCAACTGCACGAGTCTGCACCAACCATCAGTCGCAATGTTGCATCATTCTGTGATATTGCAAATGCTGTATACCAGGGTCACCCCCAGTTACCAGGGTCACACCCAGTATGCTGTAGTCTGTTATATTGCAAATGCTGTATACCAGGGTCACACCCAGCATGCTGTAGTCTGTTATATTGCAAATGCTGTATACCAGGGTCACACCCAGTATGCTGTCGTCTGTCATATTGCAAAGGCTGTATACCAGGGTCACACCCAGTATGCTGTTATTGCTGTCATCTGTCATATTGCAATGCTATATACCAGGGTCACACCCAGTATGCTGTTATTGCTGTCATCTGTCATATTACAATGCTGTATACCAGGGTCACACCCAGTATGCTGTTATTGCTGTCATCTGTCATATTACAATGCTGTATACCAGGGTCACACCCAGTATGCTGTAGTCAGTCATATTGCAATGCTGTATACCAGGGTCACACCCAGTATGCTGTAGTCTGTCATATCGCAATACTGTATACCAGGGTCACACCCAGTATGCTGTAGTCTGTTATATTGCAAGTGCTGTATACCAGGGTCACACCCAGTATGCTGTAGTCAGTCATATTACCATGCTGTATACCAGGGTCACACCCAGTATGCTGTAGTCTGTCATATTGCAATACTGTATACCAGGGTCACACCCAGTATGCTGTAGTCTATTATATTACCATGCTGTATACCAGGGTCACACCCAGTATGCTGTAGTCTGTTATATTGCCAATGCTGTATACCAAGGTCACACCCATTATGCTGTAGCCTGTTATATTGCAAATGCTGTATACCAGGGTCTCACCCAGTCATATTGCAATGCTGTATACCAGGGTCGCACCCAGTATGCTGTAGCCTATTATATTGCGAATGCTGTATACCAGGGTCACACCCAGTATGCTGTAGTCAGTCATATTGCAATGCTGTATACCAAGGTCACACCCAGTATGCTGTAGTCTGTCATATTGCAATGCTGTATACCAGGGTAACACCCAGTATGCTGTAGTCTATTATATTACCATGCTGTATACCAGGGTCACACCCAGTATGCTGTAGTCTGTTATATTGCGAATGCTGTATACCAAGGTCACACCCATTATGCTGTAGCCTGTTATATTGCAAATGCTGTATACCAGGGTCTCACCCAGTATGCTGTAGTCAGTTTTATTGCAAATGCTGTATACCAGGGTCACACCCAGTGTGCTGTAGTCAGTCATATTGCAATGCTGTATACCAGGGTCACACCCAGTATGCTGTAGTCTGTTATATTGCAAGTGCGGTGTACCAGAGTTATGCCCAATATGCTGTAGTCTGTGAGCTTGCAAACCTGTAAACCAATTCTGGTTTGCTGTTGTTATACTGTAGATGTTGCATATGTAGATAGTTACGAGAACAACTCACTATCTATTTTAGATTAGCGCATGCCGCATGGACAGTGAGTGCGTGATGTGCGCGCACAATTGCGACGCGGTTAACGTTTGATTTGATTGATTGATTGATTTAAATTTATTTATGCACGGTAAGCCTTTCAACTTACGTTGTTTTTAAAAGGGCCGTGCTATCTTTAAATATTTACAAGCTAAAAAATTTTGTATAAAAAAACCCAAGAAACCAAAAAAAACCCCAACTATTTTACACATACGTCGCGGCAACACGAGGTATGGTAGCCTGCGAAGTAGGTGTTCCGTTTTGGAGAGAGCGCGCCCAAGGCGGGAGCTAGAAAAGTGGGAGGGCGAATGAGGGCCAGGCTAAACCCAACCTACTTTCGTTTTTCTCGCTTCGCGCGCGCTCTCAAACGGAACGCCCGCTAGACAGACTGGAGGGTATATTTGTGCAATTGTTGCGTTGACTATTAATCCCTTGACAAGCGTTGACTCTTGACAAATAATTTACTTTGCGAGAAGATTTCGCTAAGATGTTCAGGAAGGTAGCATTGCTTTTGGTTCTTCTCTCAATATTGTCGAAAAGCGAGGGCTTTCTGCCAGGACTTCTAGCTTCTTTCGATTTTCAAAAATGTCAAGGTCCTATTCCAACAGATCCCGATGTTTACAGAAATGTGGTAAGTAGTAAAGATCACACTTTATTAGAAGGCCCTTGATATGCAAGCTAGCTAAAAAGGATGATTCAAAATGAGGTCTCGTTCTACCTAGACAAGATTTTGAAATATGATTTTGAGTCATCCGCCTTGGTAAACTAAGACAGACGTTTCTAATAAGTTATAAGCATATTCAGTCATGCCTTTCGAATGTACAGTTTAGTTTTATTGTATGCTGATAAGCAATTTCTTAGTAGCAAAATAAATTGAACGATCTATCATGAAATATATCACGTTTCCGTCCATGACGCGTTTTGATATCATTCTCAAGTAAACGAAATGATGATTCAGAAAAAAGTCTCTGTCTCTGAAGTCAAATTCTCTTCTATGCATACAGAAAAATTAGTGGGAAAAAAAGTAGAGTGCTGCGTGGGCAGTGTTTTGGATATATGGAGCAAAGTGAAAAAAGGTGGTTAAAACTATACCGAGAATTTTAGTAACGAAATACTGACGTTTCAATAGAGTACTCTGATGAAGCCTTCCACTCGAAACTTCAGTATTTCGTTGCTAAAATTATCTCGACAGTCTACATCCTTCTCACTTTGCTCAGGCAAACACACCTTCAACCTCGTACCCAGGGTCTTATCTCCGCTCCCCCGCAAATTCATAGTCATGCACTCCTAGACCTTATTCAAAAATGGCCGTCGAATTATTATTCCTTTATGTGCATATAAATTAGCCCTTATGACCTCGTTTTAAAGTAAAAATTCTTTTGAATTTCCCACATGAAAACGAGTTCATAAGGGCTAATTTATATGTATATAAAAGAATTTTAATTCGGCGGCCATTTTTGAATAAGGTCTATTAGCGTCAGGCTATATGAGCTAGCCGGAAATATATGATAAAAGCCTTTCTTTTATATTGAAGGGCTCCGCTTTTAAACGTCAGTATTTTGTTATCAAAACCATTCTTGGCAGTTTACCACCGTTTCACTTTGCTCTATCTAAAACACTGCTTACACAGAAAGAAAAACCTCTGGGACCATAGAGATCATATAAATACTAGAGGGGGCATCCTATCTTAATTCCAGTCAACCGCAAGTTACCAATTGCACGCCGCCATCTTGGATTTTTTTAGAGGCAAACATTAGGCGCGTTGGTTGGCAAAGGACTGGGTCTAGTACATTTGCCAAACCAATTGACTCGGCTGCCATGTGGTTACCAAATTTTCCAGCCAATGCCCCCTCTAGTATTTATATGATCTCTATGTCAGGGACGGCGTTCTAATATATAGAAGCAACAAGCTGCATGATACAAATGAAGGCAAACTGGATAGAAGCTGAATTGGTTTGAATATACGACATTGTGCGATAAACACCGCAATAAATTATCATTTTATAAAAAGCCCGCGCATTATTTGAAACTTCTAGAGTGAGTTAATCAAGTCAAAAGGTTATCCTGTGGAAGAGCATTTCGTTGTCACTGCAGATGGCTACATTTTGAACATACAACGCATACCACATGGCAGAAAGAAAGCAGAGGAGAGCAGAGGAAAACCAGTAGTATTATTACAACATGGTTTACTCAGTGACAGTGCGTGCTGGGTAATGAATTTCCCAAGTAATAGCCTCGGGTTTATGTTAGCAGATCAAGGTTTTGATGTGTGGCTGGCTAACTCAAGAGGAAACCGATATTCTACTCGAAATAAATACTTATCACCGTCCAGTGCGAAATTTTGGAAGTGGTCGTAAGTAACAACATCATTTGAACCACGTCACTATCCATATCAAGTTAACACGTCACGTCAGTCACACTAAACATGTACACGTCATACTGTGTCACTTTACATTGCGTCACTTTACATTGCGTCAGTTTACATTGCGTCAGTTTACATTGCGTCAGTTTACATGACGTCACTTTACATTGCGTCACTTGACATTACGTCACTTTACATTGCGTCAGTTTACATTGCGTCAGTTTACATGACGCCACTTGACATTGCGTCAGTTTACATTGCGTCAGTTTACATGATGTCACTTTGCATTGCGTCACTTGACATTACGTCACTTGACGTTGCGTCACTTGACATTACGTCAGTTTACATTGCGTCAGTTTACATGACGTCACTTTACATTGCGTCACTTTACATTGCGTCACTTGACATGACGTCACTTCACATTGCGCCACTTGACATGACGTCACTTCACATTGCGTCAGTTCACATTGCGCCACTTTACATGACGTTATTTTACATGACGTCACTTTACATTGCGTCACTTTGCATGACGGTGTACATTGCGTCACTTTATATTGCAGATGTTATAGTGCATATATATATGTGTGAGCTTTGTACCATACGTTTTTTCTACACTCTGTCTTTTACTGCTTTCATTAATATAGTTTTGATGCTATGGCCAAGTACGACGTCCCATCAACTATAGATTATATTCTTAACAATACTAGCCAAGCACAGTTATTTTATATTGGTCATTCACAAGGCACTCTCATCGCTTTCGCTAGCTTTTCAACATTTCCTGAAATGGCAAACAAAGTGAAACTATTCATCACTTTAGCTCCTATCGCAACTCTTGGCAACATCAACGACGAATATCTGAAAGTTTTGGCAAAAGTTGTCACAGCTATTGATGTAATGTATTCTAAATTTAAATAAAAGTAGCGTGCTGAGTAGGCAGTGTTGAAATAGCAATCGAAATATAGTAATGTTTGATATACTGCCGAAACAGAGAACGTAGGAGTCCAAGGGCCTTCGCTCGAAACGTTAGACTCCTACCTTCTGTTTCGGCAGTATATCTAACCCATTGAACTAAAAATAACTGGAACGCTACGTTCAGTAAACTGCGCATACAAATCTTGAAGCCAAAATTTGACTCCCATGAAGCCAGTTTTGACTCCCAGACACGCACTTCCACGCGTGTTTCTACGTGTTTTTGTTTTGGCCGTGTGTTTTTTTTTCGTGGAAAGGCTGGGTACGACTTGCATAATTTGGCTTCAAACTTCCGGTTGAACGTAGCGTTCCAGTTATTTTTAGTTCAATGATCTAACCTTACTATATTTCGATTGTTGTTCCAAATTTAGATTTTTGAACCTGATATTATTCTTGAGTGTTTAAACAATCTCCCGTGAGCAAGAATATCTCATTTCTTTTCAGTATTTTGCGCCAATAATTGATTCGCCATTTCTGCCTGGAATTGTGTGGAGAAAACAATTCATAGAGAAAGGTTTTTGTAATGGATTAACGGAGGAAAGATTATGTTATAAATTGTTTGAGTCAATTTTTGGAGAAGATAATAGCAATGTCAACTATGTGAGTGGAGATGGCAATATTTTTACGTTAGCTCCTTTTTTGATTCAAGTCATTTTTTCTCGAGTTCGAAAGAAATGGTTCAATTTATTTTAATTCGTTTTTTAGAGTCGTATTCCTGTACTTTTCAATAATTTTCCGTCTGGAACATCGTTTAGAAACATGATTCATTTTGCACAGGTAAACTTTTTTAACTGTCGTATTTGTCCTGGCCTTGGAGCTAGTCGCCCTAAATTTTAATTTCGTGTTTTATGTTGAAAATTTTCCAAAGCTTGTCGTGTCAGGAAAATGTCAAATGTTTGACTATGGCTTCATTGAAAACTACATTATTTATGGCCAGGTAAGATATGCTTTGAATATTTCTGTAAGTTATTGCAATTTCTACATTATTCCAGAATATGTAAACATGACCACTGATCTGCAGTATACACGCATGCACGTAATGCGCACCTATTTTTAGATATTTTAATCCATTCTGGGCGACGTCAGACTCTCAAGTCTTATGCATTTTACTCGGGTGAACGCAATTTTCTCATATTCAGATAGTGGACTATGATCTTAAAGTGGGATATCTGCGCATGGTCGGTCCGTCAGGAGTTTATCATACATTAGCTTATACCAAGTACTACGCCAGACTCCTTTTACAAACACCCACTCAACCAACCACACCCTTTCCCATTAACAATAGAGAACTCACCTGGGAAAATTGATCGTGGTACAAGCCCACTTTCCACAGACGAATTAGCGAGGTTCAGATCACACTTCCACTACCGCTACTGTAAATGTGGTTAAACCATTGAACTAAAAATAACTGAAACGCCACGTTCAACCGGAAGTTTGAAGCCAAATTATGCAAGTCGTACCCAGCCTTTCCACGAAAAAAACAAACACGGCCAAAACAAAAACACGTAGAAACACGCGTGGAAGTGCGTGTCTGGGAGTCAAAACTGGCTTCATAGGAGTCAAATTTTGGCTTCAAGATTTGTATGCGCAGTTTACTGAACGTAGCGTTCCAGTTATTTTTAGTTCAATGGGTTAAACTGATGTAATGTTCATTTTTTCGTTCTGTAGTCGTAGTTGGTTTTAATAGTATCGTAGAACGCTTTCTTTTTGCACTAGGTTCGAGACCTGCGACCATTATTGAACGTAAAAACAATATTTGACATGCTTAATTATATTTACAGTAGCGGTAGTGGTAGTATGATCTGAACCTCGCTACTGTGGATTGTTAATACGTCCTCAACAGTAGACACAAAGTCAAAGAAATATCAAACAACACATGATTTCCCCTCTCTTGCTTCTAGGCCAAGCCTCCTCAATACCAGATTGAAAACATCAACACACCAACTGTGCTGTTCTCAGGAAGCCATGACACACTGTCCGACCCACGTGACGTCAAACTACTAATACCCAGGATTAGAAATCTGGTTTATAACAAGACAGAACAAAACTGGAATCATTATGACTTCGTTATTGGAGAAAATGCTAATGAACTGCTTTATCCTAAAATTCTTGAACTTATCAAAAAATACATGTAAAATGACGTCTAGAAAAATGACATAAATTAACGACGTCATATAAAAAAGTAAATCATATAAAATGACGTCATATAAAAGTGACATAATTAATGACGTCGTATAAAAATGATGTCATATGAAAATGATATCAAATAAAAAACTAAATCATAAAATGACGTCATATAAAAATGACATAAAAGTTACAACATAAAAAATTACATCTATAAAACGTCATTAATGACGTCATATAAAATGACGTCGATTAAACAATTACGTCATGAAATAATGACGTCATATAAAATGACGTCATGTAGAAATAACAATTACGTCATGGCAAAATAACGTCATAAAAATGACGTCAGAGAAATTATGTAATCATAAAATGTCAATAAAAAATGACGTCATCACAAAACGAATTAAAACATTTTTTTTTTCATTTCTTTTTATTCAGAACCATGAGAATTTCATGGATTTTACAAAGTTCATTTTGCGGTCTCGTTTTTCATTTAGGCTCGAGTAACTTGCCACACTCTGATGACATTGTCAGTATATCCTGCAAATAATGTCTGACCATCAGCAGACCAGGCCAGTGAGACACAATCAGGAGCACAGAGTTTACCACCAGCTCCAACAACATCCTGAGTCAGTTCATCAACCACTGACTTACCCTCCAAATCCTGAAATAAAATAATAGAAAATAAGTGAATAACACACATTGGACAGATGAACCATATAATTAACTAGACCTACAAACATACATACCCATATTTTGATGGTAGGTCCAGTTGCAGCACACAGCCAGTAACGATTTGGACTAAAGCACATGGCATTAATAATACTGCCACCATCCAAGGTATAAAGATGTTTGCCTTCATTCAAATCCCACAACATGGCATTACCATCCTAAAAAGATTTCCTTGGTTTTAAATATTCCAAACAGTAGAATATAATGGGCATAGTGAAGAGGAAATAAGGTGGAAAGGAAGGAACGAAGGAAAGGAAGGAAGGAAGAAAGCAAAGAAGGAAGAAAAGGATGGTAGGAAGGAAGAAAGGAAGGAAGCAAAGAAGGAAGCAAAGAAGGAAGAAAGGAAGGAAGAAAGGATGGTAGGAAGGAAGAAAGGAAGGAAGAAAGGATGGTAGGAAGGAAGAAAGGAAGGAAGAAAGGATGGAAAGGAAGAAAGGATGGCAGGAAGGAAGAAAGGAAAGAAGCAAAGAAGGAAGAAAGGAAGGAAGAAAGAAAGAAAGGAAGAATGGGAAGGAAGAAAGGAAGAAAAGAAGGAAGGAAGGAAAGAAAGGAAGAAAAGAAGGAAGGAAGAAAGAAAGGAAGAATGGGGGAAGGAAGAAAGAGAAGGAAGGAAGAAAGAGAAGGAAGGAAGAAAGGAAAGAAGGAAAGGAAGGAAGAGAACAATGGAAGCAATTAAGCCTTTTAATATTTCCAATCTCACTGGGCAGTTTTATAAGAAATATATATTTTATATATAAAATATATAAATCTATATTGAGTAGCTATCACTTGTTTGACACCAAGTATTTCCCCGTCAATCAAAACTGTAAACCACAACAATTACCTTTCCTCCAGAAGCGCACAGTGAACCATCAGGTGAGACAGTAACACAATTGAGATAACCAGTGTGACCAATATGATTAGTCTTAAGACGACAATTGGTTAAGTTCCAAACCTTGACCAGTTTATCCCAACCACACGAGACAATGATTGGATTTTGTGTGTTAGGTGAGAACCTCACACAACCTACCCACTCACTATGTCCTTCATCCTAGGAGAAATTCACATTAAACACATTTATATTATTAAAGCCAAAATTACTCTTACCCATTGCTGCTTAGGCTTGGGGTTCTCCCTTTAATATGGTGCGATTTCTGGCCAGCTCAAGCAGGAATGGGTTAATCACTTAATCCATTGCTGTTTAGGATGTCTGAGGGTTCTCTCTTTGTTGAGTAAAATCAATGATCTGATGTTAGACAGAGTAAAACAATAAAGGACCATTTTTGGCCAGCTCAGGGAGGAATGGGTTAATCACTTGTTAACTCAATGCTGTCTAGGATGTCTGAGGGTTCTCTCTTTGATGAGTAAAATCATCTGATGTTAGACAGAGTAAAACAATAAAGGACCATTTTGGGCAGCTCAGGCAGGAATGGGTTAATCACTTGTTAACTCAATGCTGCCTAGGATGTCTGAGGGTTCTCTCTTTGATGAGTAAAATCATCTGATGTTAGACAGAGTAAAACAATAAAGGACCATTTTGGGCAGCTCAGGCAGGAATGGGTTAATCACTTGTTAACTCAATGCTGTCTAGGATGGCTGAGGGTTCTCTCTTTGATGAGTAAAATCATCTGATGTTAGACAGAGTAAAACAATAAAGGACCATTTTGGGCAGCTCAGGCAGGAATGGGTTAATCACTTGTTAACTCAATGCTGCCTAGGATGGCTGAGGGTTCTCTCTTTGATGAGTAAAATCATCTGATGTTAGACAGAGTAAAACAATAAAGGACCATTTTGGGCAGCTCAGGCAGGAATGGGTTAATCACTTGTTAACTTAATGCTGCCTAGGATGGCTGAGGGTTCTCCTTTTGACAAGTAAAATTGTCTGGTGTTAGACGGAGTAAAACAACAAATAAAGGAGCTGTTTTTGGCCAGTTCAGGCCAGGAATAGGCAAAGTAAAACACAAATAGACGAATATCATACTTGAATAGTATATTTACAGACACCCAGTGTGTTCCAAAGCTTGATAGTTTTATCACGAGCACCAGACACAATCTGTCTGTTATCAGCCGAGAATGCAACACTAAGAACATCACCAGTATGACCAACAAACCTTCGAGTTGTTTTACACCTGAAATAAAGGAGTTGATATCAGATCAGCTTTATATCATTCTACACTGTTATTGAAGTAACCATTGGCTGGGGGTTCTCTTTTATTCTACTGTACAATTTTTAATTTCTGATCACCAACTTACGCGTTCAAATCCCAAAGTCGAAGTGTCCTATCCCAGGAGCCAGACAAAGCAAATTGGCCATCAGATGAAATCACAACATCCGATACAAAATGATTGTGGCCTTTCAAAGCATGTTCAGCCATACCATAGTTGGTATCTTCCTTTGTCAGTCGCCATATGATAATGCTTTTGTCTGAAGAAGACAAAGCAACAACATTGATATTACGTATAAAAACTAGAAGTAGATTTTCATATCAGATAATTATGCAACTCTAATATATATATATATATATATATATATATAAAATAGGTTGCGTGTTACGCACGCTGTGATTGGTCAATTACCATGTTTATATCAGGCTATGTAAACACAGTTGTGATGTCACGGCACATTTTTTAGCCTTATTTCATACAAGAAATAGAAAATGGATGCCCTGTGTTTATATAGCCTGATACAAACACTCGAGTGAGTTTGGGAGAATTCGAAAGTACTTATGTAAACCCTCGCCTACGGCTCGGCATCAGGCTATATAAACACGGGTGGCCATTTTCTATTTCTTAAATATATATATATAGTATAGTTTAAGTGGGCTTACCTCAAAATGTTGAGTGTCGCAACTGTCAGTCTCACGTGAAGATCACCCCGCGTGAAACTGACAGTTGCGACACTCAACATTTTGAGGTAAACCCACTTAAACTATACTATTTTCGCTCTACCTTTATGGTATTGAGCACTTTCCGACATTCCGTGAACAAAATCACACGTGCTTGTTTATATTATATATATATATATACATGCTCATTTATATATATATATATATATAAACGAGCATGTGTGATTTTGTTCACAGAATGTCGGAAAGTGCTCAATATAGTATAGTTTAAGTGGGCTAATGTGCTGTGTGTGGTGGTGTATTAAAACCAGTGGAGCTTTTAGCCAATCAGACTTCACATTTTTAAAATATTATATGACAGACAAGATATGATAATATGAACAGCTAATATATATTTATTACAAAAATATATTGCCATATCAGAACTGTCTTAAATTTAATTCCCGCACATATTACAAATAAACCTGACTAATATTACAACAAATAATATATATATTTCTGCTTATTTATTAAAAAGTTTTATCATTATTTCCAGACTAAACTACGCTAAAAAAATGGGTCGTGATTTTACCTCGAGAAGAAGACAATAACATGTCGGGTCTTTGCGGTGTAGTAGCAATCTGAGTCACCCAACCATTATGGCCTTTAAGGGTGCCACGAAGAGCCATTTGTTCGCCCATGATGGCAAAGTTTCGTGGCTAGATTCAAAGAGATTGATAATCCACCTTCTTGATCAAACCACAGAATGAAGAGAGAGAGAAAAGAAGGCTGCAGGCAAATTACCGCCCGATAATTCTCCACCAGTACTTCCCTCCCTTGAACCCTAAAACCCGAGGCAACTCAGGCAAAACCAATTACAGTCGAAGCTCTTCCACAGGGAGCCACTGATCTCAAATAATATACTCATTATACTGGATAGAGCATCCGGTGCTCGATGTGAAGTCGGAATAGCAGGTGGGACCCACTTGGGTTTCATACAGCCACTTTTAAGTTCTGAAAACCAGAGGCGAAAACTATGATTCAGCAATATTGTGGGTCCCACCGTATATGGCCGCCGCGAGATTTTTAGCCTCACTTCCGACTTCAATTTTTGCCACGCGCGAAACAATAGATGCTCTATCCAGTATAATGAGTATATTATTTGAGATCAGTGCAGGGAGCCCATCTTGGCAGCGCGTGGGCACCCTGTGGCGGACTCGAAAGACGCGCGGGGGACTGTGGCAGGGGATTTAAAAAAAAAAGAAGTTACACAGTCCCCCGCGCGTCTTTCGAGTCCGCCACAGAGTGCCCACGCGCTGCCAAGATGGGCTCCCTGTGGCTCTTCCTTGCGAACCACTGACCTATATAGAGCGTTTTCACTCACGTGATCGGTGGCCCCATTGGGGTGGTGAAACTATACGAAATATTTGAATAAGAAAGAGCTAATTCCCATACCGTACACCAATATGGCCGCCATTTCATTGTTTTGGTACACCAATATGGCCGCCGTGACGTCAGATGAAAACGCTCTATACTGCTCAAATCAGTAGAGCGAGACATAGACGATGTTTTCATCGCTTCCAAACCGACAGTTTCGTTAACTGCAGATCAATTTCAAAGCAATCACGAGGTGTATTCTTATGTACCACGTGATAGCTTGTTTACGAGTTAACGATTGGATGTTTATCACGTGGTACATGAAAATACACCTCGTGATTGCTTTAATATTGATCCGCGGTTAATAAAACTGACACTTCGGAAGCGATAAAAAATCATCCATGTCTCGCTCTACTGATTTTAGTAGTATATATAGGTCAGTGTTGCGACTCCATTTGTAGCCTGCGCGCAGCCTCTACCCGATTTTGAAAACCTCGGGTTTCAATTCCCTATTAAATTCTGTTACTAAAATCTCATGTAAGCGACCACTCCCGTAAGCGACTGCAACCAGCTTTTTCTTGTAAACACCACCCTTGAAAGCCCTTTTGCAATCTGTCAACACTGCGCTAAAAAAGCAATTTGATAACTTTTAATACAGTTGGTTGCCAGAATAGAAACGCAGTGTTTTTCTGGTCCAATCTCTTGTAAGCGACCAACTTCAGTTATTTCAATTCAGCGTGGGTGGTCGCATACGAGAAGGAATTCTCGATAGCTTCAACCGTAATTTAAAAACAAAGAAAAATGCTTCTGTACTATAAAATATATTAAAAATAATTTTGGGAAATCTTTAGGACCAGATTTTGTTTTTAGAAATTTATATTTTGAGATATTTTGCAAATAGCGCTCAGTCATGATGACTTGACATAACTTGTCTTTAACTTAATTATGAGAATCGGAATGATCAGCGAACACAGATCGTCTAATAAGGGTAGTTCACTTCAATGTGACCTGCCGAACGCATTTATTTTGTATTCCAGTTTGCCGTTGGTCCGTGAGAAAATATCAACGCAACGTTGAAACTTGAAACGGAAGCAATAACATGCAACGGAAAGTAATACACCCCCTATTCGTTATTGATTTGATCTGTCAAACGTATAGTTGGACATTTCCAACGTTTGTTTCAAAACTCGAACTAGTTATTCGCTAAACGCTTCAACGCAAATGCTAGTCAGCATTTGAAATATTTGTCCGCCTTTTTGTGCTATAAATAGCAGCTCGACTGTGTGGTATTTGTGATCAGCGGTTAATCATCAGAAAGTGTTGCCATTGACAACCAAATGCTGTCGTTGTTCTAATGATTGAAAACATTGCAATTAAGATGAAGAATGTCGAGCTAAGACATCTTTATTAAATTGTTTTAATACCACAGTTCATGAAGAACAGATCAAGTTAATGTTTTAGGTAGGTGCCATGTTATAAACTAATAAACATCATAAAAAATACGTTTAAAATATTTTATCGTTCCCGACTGTTCAACTCAACTGCGATCAACTATTAAATTAGGAAGGAAGTATTTTGAACTGCATTAAGAAATTAGAATGAAGTTATTTGAGACTTTACTTTGTTGCTGTCTTCTACAATTATGTATCAAAGATTTACATTAAAAATGTGCTTTTCTAAAATGGAGATCGAAGCTTGTTTTTCTTTGTACTTCCTCCCTCCCTCCTTTCGTCCTCCCTTCCATCCTTCCTTCGTTCCTTCGTTCTTTCCTTCCTTCCCTCCTTCCTTCCCTCCTTCCCTTCCCTACTTCATTCCTCCCTCCCTCCCTCCCTCCCTTCCTTCCTTCCTCCCTCCCTCCCCCTTTCCTTCCTTCCTTCCTCCTTCCTCCCTCCTTTCCTTCCTTCCTCCCTCCCTCCTTTCCTTCCTTCCTCCTTCCTCCCCCCTCCCTCCCTCCCTCCCTCCCTTCCTTCCTTCCTTCCTTCCTTCCTCCCTTCCTTCCTTCCCTCCCTCCTTAACAAACACCTAAAGAACAAAACCTATTTACCCACAGTTCATTCTAGGTCAGCATTATCAAAAACCTTGACAGAAGATGACAACTAAAATGTTATCATATGGTCCAGGCAACTCTCATGTTCTTCAAAGTAATGGCGCTGACACTGACCTTATGAAGTTTTACATCACAGAATATTCAACCAATTACAGCAAAGAAAGATTCATTCCCCAAAATGGCAAGCACCAAGGCACTGGTTATAAATCAAACTTTCGTCCTGGAGTCTATTACAATAGACGACTCGATGAACTGGATAATCCTAATATGGGGTAAGTAAGTAGATTGCTGCCTAGGATGTCTGAGGGTTCTCTCTTTGATGAGTAAAATCATCAAATGTTAGACAGAGAAAAACAATGAAGGGGTCATTTTTGGCCAGCTCAGGCAGGAATGGGTTAAACAGTTTGACTGCATGATATTTGTAAGGTAATATAATATAATGTATTAATGTATTATGTAATTCTACAATTCATTGATTCGTTCCTGAATTATTTCTTTAACAGACGACTTGTTGCAGATAATTATGCTTCAGTTACCAAGAAGCATTATCTTCCTGTGTGTGGCTCAGATGGCAATGATCCATTTGCTCAAGACTTATTAATAAGATCATCTGGCTTCATAAAAGACACACCAGTCACTATTCCAAGATCACACCAGGTATATGTATAAGCTGACAGAAAAACATCCAAATCTTGTAATCCAAATGCTTTATAAGAAGCTTACTGTATAGTTGATTTTTCAAAGCAAGCAAGGGAGCTTGCCTGCTTTGACTTTGTTTTCAAAATGCTTTTGTTACGCTAGGTTTCACAAGTATTCATTGATAAACGAGGAAGAGGAATAGTTTATCCTAAGAATGTTCCATATCTGCAAAGAATCCAACCAAAAGATCCTATTGCCCTTGAGAATGCAGGACATGTAAGCATATTACTGTATTATGATCTTTGTCGGCCAGTGGTGTTAAAAATGCTCAATATTAATACAAACACAGAGCAAACTTAACATACAGTATTTTTTTATGTTGGTAGGGTCCACAATATATGTCCACAGAGAACCATTCAAGATTTTTTGGAATGCCAAATGTTCAAAGTAATGATGATGATCAATAATGATGATCAATGATGATGATCAACGATGATGATCAATAATGATGATCAATAATGATGATGATCAATAATGATTATCAATAATGATGATAATAATGATCAATGATGATCAATGATGATGATCAATAATTATCAATAATGATGATGATCAATAATAATGATGATCAATAATTATGATGATCAATGATGATGATGATCAATAATGATGATCAATAATTATGATGATCAATAATGATGATGATCAATAATTATGATGATCAATGATGATGATGATCAATAATGATGATGATCAGTAATGATGATGATCAATAATGATGATGATCAATAATGATGATGATCAATAATGATGATGATCAATAATGATGATCAATAGTTATGATGATCAATGATGATGATGATCAATAATGATGATGATCAATGATGATGATCAATAATGATGATCAATAATGATGATGATCAGTAATGATGATGATCAATAATGATGATGATCAATAATGATGATGATCAATAATGATGATCAATAATACAACAATAATAACAATAATTGTTGCCAATTAAAGCAAACATATTTTTAGTCAATACTTCAAGAAAGACAGTTGGTAAAAAGGAAGGTTCAGGATTCACTCATGCTTACAATGATGGACCAATTATGCATCGACCAATCGAAGCTTATGGAAGCAATGTCAATGTAAGAATTATGACCAAATAACAACACACAACATGTTTACTGTCTGTTTGCCAATAATTAAATAATAATTAAAATAAATTCAATGCTCTATTTTTAACATATTTCCAGCCTTATACATACAGACCTACTGGTACCAGTATCATGAAGACATCATACTATCCTTCAGAGCTCAACAACGTAAGTGACAAAATGTAGTAGAGTAGGGGTAGGGTGGGGTAAACTGAGGTGGGGTAGGGTAGTGGTGGTATAGGGTGGGGTAGGGCAGGGTGGGGTAAAGTAGAGTAGAGTGGGGTGTGGTAAATTGGGGTGGGGTAGGTAGGTAGGTTGGGTGGGGTAGGGTGGGGAGTGGAGTGGGTGGACTGGGGGTGGGGTAGAGTAGGATAGGGTGGAATAGAGGTGGGTGGAGTAGAGTAGAATAGAGTAGGGAGTAAGGAGAGTAAGGTAGGGTGTCAGTAGGATAGTGTGGGGTAGGGTAGGGTGGGGAGTGGGGTGGGTGGAGTAGAGTAGAGTAGAGTAGGGTAGGGTAGGGTAGGGTAGAGTAGAGTAGAGTAGAAATGAACAACTGTAAAATAGGATAGAATAGATGGTATAAATTATAAACATTAGTTAACAGAACGATGCGTTTGACAATGGCTTTCTAAACATTCTAGGGAAGAGAGAGACTTCCCTTTCTTTCTAATGGTTCAGAGCGTGGTACTGGTTTCACACGAGAAGCAATGGGAAGACCAGCATTCTATTTACCCAACAAAGAAAAAGTGAGTATAGAGATGATCCGCCGGCTTGGTCATGTATGATTTCTTGGAGACACGCGGGACATTGCTTGCTATCAGGGCGGAGTCAGGCGCGCGATGACAAAACTACGTTTTAACGCTACTTTATAAGACATTGCGCTACTTTAGTTATAAGACAATGCGCTACGTTGTAAGACGTTACGCTAGGTTGCAAGACGTTACACTACAATGTAAGACGTTACGCTAGGTTGTAAGACGTTACACTACAATGTAAGACGTTACACTACAATGTAAGACGTTATGTGGCAAAATGCGCATCTTGTTCACTCAAGTGGGCCGTGACAAGGTGCTTATGTGTGCTTATTAAACATTTACATTCTAATATTGTCCTTGGTTTGTGTAGATATTTACAGAGCTTCAAGATGTTCCTCCTTTAGTTCAAGAACGAATGAGAAAAGAAAATCCCACAGAACTTCTGAACATGACGAATCCACACAACAAGTCAAGGTAGCTAGGCACAGTACTGTAATTAGTATAATTATCATAATTATTACAATTATTATAATTATTATTCTAATTATTTTAATTCTTAATTCAAAGCATTACCAGCATAACGTTTACTGGCATGCAGCAGAATGATCCTAGCTTGGCTCAGAAGCTTGGCAACAGCACTGTTGGAGATAAGGTAAAAATAGGCACGCTGGGACGTACATGTACTGACTCGGGATGTGATCGGAAAAACCTTCTGAAATTTGATTGGTCCTGAAGAATATTCTGTTGTTACTTATAGGACATTGGCAACAAAATTAAGTTTGTCTAATTTGAAAGAACTCGTAAAATTGTAATAGAAGATCCTTTACAATTTTTTCGCATCTTTCTGCGTTTTCAAGATATTTCAATTTGTTTAATATGTAAATGAATGGTCTCTGACGTCATGAGCAGGGTACAGTATTTTCACACGTAGAAAAATCAGTTATATCTCTAAATTTGTTCAACGAAATCAGTTGAAACTGTGCACATACAAACGCCTTCTTACACTGAACATTTCATAACTGATGTTGCTTTGTGTAAAAATACTGTACCCTGCTCATGACGTCAGAGCCCATCTCATTTACATACTAAACAAATTGAAATATCTTGAAAACGAAGAAAGATACGAAAAAGTTGTAAAAGATCTTCCATTACAATTTTACGAGTTCTTTCAAATTAAACAAACTTAATTTTTATTGCCAATACCCTTTAACTAACATCAGAAAACCTTGCATGCCGACGTAGTATCTACTCGCATGCGCAGTAGATACAAAAACCTGCATTTCAATGGCTTGTATTTTATAATAGCAAAAACCAAATAAATCACCCTTTAGTCTCAAACTGTTCTTTTTTTGTTGCGTGTTTATTTTAGGAACTCACTGGATTCACAGAAAATAATGGCCAATATTTTGAACAATTTGAAACTCCACAAACTCTCAATCGCTTCAAGACAAATTATGGCTTACAGTTAGTTTTTAAACTTTCCATATCGCCAAGTTTCTTTTTCCTTTTTCATTCTTTTCCCTCAATCTTTTTTTTTTCAACCATCTATCTGCACTTTTATTAGTCATTAACATTCGCCACCTTGGCTCTGCTGTATTTCTTTTTTATTCCTAGATTCTTTGACAAGAACCCTCAGGGTGAATGCCGTTATGGTCGAACAGCTGGTCACGTGATGTCTTTAGCAACTGATGGCTTCACAAAAGGAACCACTGTACATGATCTAGGTCCTCAAGTCAACTCAACTAAACAACTGCAAACCATGGAGCCTTACGTTGCCAGGTACGTCTTGACTAGTATTTGCCAAAGAAAAACAACAGCAGCGGCATCAGCAACAACAGTAGCAGCAACAACAGCAGCAGCAGCAGCAGCAGCAGCAGCAACAACAACCAACAACAACAACAGCAACAACAACAACAACAACAACAACAACAACAACAAGAGCAATAACAGCAACAACAGCAATAAGCAGCCTAAGTGTATACTAAACATTCAACTTTTTCCATATTTCTTAGGAGCATCAAAGCACGTGACCCATTATTCGACGACCACACCCACGATCGCAAACTTCACGTGACCAAACTAGCTGCCTCCTGATTAGTTCCTGGATTAACATCGCAAGTCAGAAATTTCCGAGAAACAAGACAAGTTCCGAAAACCAGACGGAATGTTCCGAAAATTGACGACAATGTCCGAACAACTGACGTTTTAACCATAGTCTTTTCTACTCTTGCTGAATTAAGGCAGAAAATAGAATTCAATAAAATGATTGCTTTGAAATATAGTTTAGTCGTGGATTTTTTACCATATAAAAATGATTAGTGTACAGCAGTAGAGAGTAGAGATAACAGGGGGTGGTGCCAGAGGAGGGCAGAGGGGCTACAGCCCCCCTTGTCGGGGAACCCTAGCCCCCTAGCGGGAAAAATTTACAGATTTGTCGGGGAATTATCTGGAAGAAAAATTGTATTTTTAACAATTGGCCAAGAACTTTTTAACTGATTAAGCCAGACAAGTCAGTAATTAATGCTTTAATAGTGAAATAAAACTCCTTTAGAAACACAGGATACGGTATATATTGCGTAGAAGCCAACAGTAATAATTACAACACACAAAATTCCGTTTTCTGTTTGCAATATTGAACGAAAATGGCAAAGATTAATGACCACACTAGGTGTTCGACAATTTTTTTCTTTATTGATTTCATGAAAATAAATGCTGTAGCTTGTCGGTTATTGCGATAATTTCACGGGGAGAAGATGGAAAACACTATTCTAGACGTTCAAATTTTAAACATTTTCCGGGGGAGAATGCCACCAGACCCCCTACTAGCCCCCCCCTGTCGGGGACCTTCCCCTGAGAGATCAGTGCCTTAATTTGAAACCTTTTAAAAATTCCTTTCATTAATTATTAACGCATTCCACCACCCGTTCATAAGCAACAAGCATTTGAAAGATGTAAGCTAGCCGTCACCTATAAATCAAGACTTGTTTTCCTAAAGAAAGTTTTCTAGGTAGGTTAAAATATTTCTTCTATACCATAAAATATTTAATAAATAATACCTAAAGAACTAACCAGTTCGCGGAGTTTTTTTCTACGAGAAGATTCAATGTTGACGAGATTCTTTCCGGTCGCTTGATCTCGTTACTGTACCTGTAATATTGACAATTTGTTAGAAATTGGAGATAAAATAGTCTAGGTTTAGTTCAATCTAGTACATTTAAAAAATCCACCGTTTTCCAATTCTTCATAGACTCGTAATAGATTTATGCATGACATTTGGCCGTTTGTATGTTGGATAAAAACGCGGAAGATAGTTGTTGTTTAAAAAATATTAAGAAGTAACTGGCAAGGAATATTAAGCAATGTGTTATGACGTAAAGCGGATATTAAAGACGGCAAAGCAGCGAGGGGCACCAAATACTTACGTTTCAAGTCAAAGTTTTTTCATGAATTGGAAAGGACAATATGTTATTCTCGGCACAAAACCTTCGCAGTTCACAGCGTTTAAGATTTTCTATAAAAGATTAAAGAACAGAGATCATTTACGTTAAACTAGAACGTACAATAGCTATCACCAAAGCACAAAGTGACGAGCGGCAAAAAAATACTCTAAATGGACAATAAATACTTTAGTAGTATAATGCGGAACTCTCAAACAGAGGTCACGTGAAAGGAATAAAATGGCGATTCCTGTTTTTAGAAAATGTAGTTTTCTTCAAAGTATCGTTCAAAACATATTCTTCTTACCTTTTATCTGTTTTATCTTTTATTAGGATGGATATGTTGTGTATTTTGGTCTTTTTTCTTCTTTTGTTCAACTTTATTTCGTCTTTTGAAATCAAAATACCAGCGGCAAAAGACGCGGGAAAACAACACGAGCCTGCAGCTAGCCTAGACAGCGGAGTTAAACGGGGAAAAAGACAGATTAATTTTACACCAATAATCCCAGATGAGGTGAAAGGTGGGTGGAGTTTTGTCTGCTGTAGAAATCGCAAAAACTAATTCACGGATTTACGGCCATCATCAATATAGCTTATTTGTATTTTTAGACGAATTCAAACTGTATGCAAAAAACTACCTGAATTCCATGGTCACTGAGATATCAGACAAAAAAAACGAGAAAGAAGAGGAGAAAACAAAACGTAATTCAATTTTCACTTCAGTACCTCAGTGTACCCTAATGTACCTTGCTGTACCTTATTGTACCATACTGTACCTTGTTGTACCATACTGTACCTTATTGTACCATAATGTACCTTATTGTACCGTACTGTACCTTATTGTACCATGTACCTTATTGTACCATACTGTACGTTATTGAACCGTACTGTACCTTATTGTACCATAATGTACCTTATTGTGCCGCACTGTACCTTATTGTACCATAATGTACCTTATTGTACCGTACTGTACCTTATTGTACCATGTACCTTATTGTACCGTACTGTACATTATTGTACCATACTGTACCTTATTGTACCGTACTGTACGTTATTGTACCATAATGCACCTTATTGTACCGTACTGTACCTTAGTGTACCATAATGTAACTTATTGTACCATACTGTACCTTATTGTATCGCACTTTACCTTACTGTACCGTACTGTACTTTATTGTACCATATTATATACTGTACCATACTATACCTTACTGTACCTTATTGTATCATATTGTACCTTATTGTACTGTATTTTCTAGGAGCGCGGATCTGTGCTGAGGTTTGTCAACATCGCTGTCTTCCTTCTTGTGAATGGGCTTGTTGCATCAAAGAAAACATTGAAGAATACAGATCTGCTCATCTCGTCAAACCATTGGTTGCAGACCAAGCAGCTCAAAGAAAATCCTACCTCGCAACCGCAGACGAAAACGCACGGAACGTAGAAAACGCACGGAACGAAATCGGAAATAAACGTGCGCACTTCGCAAAACTTCGTGAAAATCGGGAGGAAGTGTTGAAGGACGGTCATGAGTGCAATCCGAGCTGTAAGAGATATTGCGTGCCGTCTTGTCGCTTTGCGTGTTGTCAACCCGTGCAGATTAAAGGAGTTTTACTATTTTGAAAACACTGTAGCAACACTGGATCAATGAGGGATGGTCCTTACTGGACCTCTAGGAAGAACAGTTTAGATATGACTGATAGGGTTATCCAGTATTAATAAAGTTAGTTTAGTTTACTCTGGTTTCCTCCTATAGTAACACTGGACCAATGAGGGATGATCCTTACTGGACCTCTAGAGAGAACAGTTTAGATATGACTGATAGGGTTATCCAGTATAAATAAAGTTAGTTTAGTTTACTCTGGTTTCCTCTTATAGTAACACTGGATCAATGAGGGATGGCCCTTACTGGACCTCTAGAGAGAACAGTTTAGATATGACTGATAGGGTTATCCAGTATAAATAAAGTTAGTTTAGTTTACTCTGGACCAATGAGGGATGATCCTTACTGGACCTCTAGAGAGAACAGTTTAGATATGACTGATAGGGTTATCCAGTATAAATAAAGTTAGTTTAGCTTACTCTGGTTTCTTCTTGTAGTAACACTGAATCTCTAAGTTGGAAAAGATCTTATTAAACTATATTTATTTATTTGTTCTTTTATCTATTAATTCATTTACACATTCATTCATATATTTGTGGTCAGCACTTACTACAATGATGGAAGAAAGAACATAATCCTTGGAGATTCTATCTCTGTGGTCAGTCCCTGCCGTTGTATTTATTTGATGTCATTTTTAGCTTTTTCTGTATGTGTATGGAGAAACTTGTACTTAAATTTTTCTCAAATTATTAAAAAATCGTTTGCTAAATCATATTACAAATGTTGCTCAAATTATTACAACATCATTGGCTAAATTAATTGATAAACTTCCAATGAAACCCACAGTTCAAAAACTTAAAAATCGTGTTCTCATATTTCAAAGAATACTTCCAGTTCATTCGGTGTAAAGTTGCCACTGCCAGCTAATAATGATTGCGTTTTACCTTCTCCATTAATGTATCCAGACGGTGGTTTATACGTGTACCCCAGCGAGCTGGAGGAGTCGCTATTTTTGCCGGCAAAGTCACTGATACGAATATCGTTCCCAAAAGATGGTCCTTTGCCAGGGATGGCGCAAATAGCTTCACCTATGTTTTGGTACGGTTTGCTCTGGAATGGTACGAGATTGTCGTGATTTCTGAGCGAAAAAATGAAAGCTTTTGAACTACGTTGACAGTTGCTTGAACTTGAGCTGTGTCTATAGCCGTAACGATTTCGCGTTTCGTATTTGGGAACTATAAAAATAGTCACCCGCAAAGAAAATTAAACTGTCATAACAGTGTGGTATGACAATACAACACAGCATAATGCAACACAGCATAGCACAACACAACACAACACAACACAACACAAACACAATTGCAAACACAAACACAAACACAAACACAAACACAAACACAAACACAAACACAAACACAAACACAAACAAACAACAAAAGACAGTACATTACAGCACAGAGCAGCGCACTACAGTACAACACAGCGCAGCGCAATGCAGTACAATACCACACAGCACGGTACAGCACAGCGCAGCACACTACAGCACAGCGCAGCACAGTGCAGTGCAGTGCAGTGCAGTGCAGTGCAGTGCAGTGCAGTGCAGTGCAGTGCAGTACACTATACAACTTAACATGTAATTCTTACAATATTCTTGTTCCCGTAACAAACATTTAGAACTTACCACCAAAATCTTTATCGGAATATCCGCCAAAAATATACTGCCCCACTCTTATAATTGTAACAGTGGATGGTTTATTTCCGCATGACCCATGGAAAGTGAACGCTGACCATCCATCTCTGCTGGCGCGGTAACATAGTTTCCATCTTGCTAAAGATTGTGACACAACAGGTTTTAACCAACTTAAAAGTTTTGTTTTGTATTCTTTGTTGTCCATGAGAATCATAGATCCTCCCGAACGAAGACTCGTTCCGATACCTAGACACAAATATAAATAATTAAAACGTCAACATGATAGCATGTTAGTTGGTCCAATAACTATGATGATGATGATGATGATGATGATGATGATGATGATGATGATGATGATGATGGTGATGATGATGGTGATGGTGATGGTGATGGTGATGGTGGTGATGGTGATGGTGGTAATGGTGATGGTGATGGTGATGGTGATGGTGATGTGATGGTGATGGTGATGGTGATGGTGATGGTGATGGTGATGGTGATGATGATGATGGTGATGATGATGATGGTGGTGATGGTGGTGGTGATGGTGATGGTGATGGTGCTGATGATGATGATGATGATGATGGTGATGGTGATGGTGATGATGGTGATGGTGATGATGATGATGGTGATGATATTGATGATATTGATGATAGTGATGATGATGATGGTGGTAGTAATTTACAATTATGATATCACTTACAGTATGTTCTCTCTCCAGTCCACGTCGCGTTTGGTCGGCATACTCTAACAGGCGAGCCAATCATTGTTGTTTGTTTATCACAAGAGAACACCATGACATCTTTTGATCCTTTATAAAGATTGGTTTTATAACCATTGGCAGGAGTTGACAACTCTGGACATTTCATAAAATCTGAAACAAAATATCATACCATTATTTTCACACATGGCACGTAATCCACATGTGTACCACGTAACCACATGTATCCCATATATAATCACGTCCATCCACATGTATCAATATGTATCCACATGTTACCACATGTTACCACACGTATCCATATGTATTCACATGTATCCACACATGACCACATATATCCACATGTGACCACATATATCTCCACGTATCCACATATATCCACATGTGTCCACACGTATCCACAT